>JAPDSC010120625.1:577027-602579 GCA_026290005.1 Latrodectus geometricus | reverse complement strand
TTTTTTTAACTTGTTCAATAGAGCATCCTAATTATTTTTTTTTGCTCATTATGGTACAACCATCAAAATATAAATCTTTTAAATTTTTTATTATCTCTTTTCTTTTTATTTATTTATTTTTTTGATTGCTTAAAGTTATCACGCCAGCCATAAGTAAGTCACCTTTCATACTATACGGTCCTTGGCGTAATTCGTTCAAGGAGCTTGATATATTCATCAATAAATTACATGTGCTCTCTTCATTCCATAGTAATCTTTTTATATCACTTTATTCAACAAATATATTTAATATTTAATTTTTTTAAGTGTTTTATTGTGGCATACCATTTCCCCATCGTTTAATATGTCTCATTGATTGTTAAATTTGAGATCATTCCTTATACGAAATGCTTTCAACTCACACTCATTTTTAATATCCTTATAATAACATATGGTAAAAATAATTGAATATAAATATAGTCAATTCATGTTTATTTTGTTTTTATTACTCTTATTTTGGTTTATTTTTAATTATTTATTTCTTTTTTATTTTCTTTATAATATCGTTATAATAGTATTTCCATCCTACAGAGATAATGTTAATACAGCAAATTGTGATTCTAACTGGACAATATTTGAAACTTTTTGATTTCCCTGTTACTTTATTTAAATGCTATTGGTTTTAAATAAATTTTTAATAACTCAAATATCAGCCACATTTTACTTTTCAAAAATGAGTTTATTATTTCTTTCATATATATATTTTATTTTCATTTACTTTTTCTTATGTGACTTATGTTTTTATTTTTAATCATTTAGTTTTGCATAATACTCAGCATAAAATCGTCCCTCCATGTAGTGCTCGATTATTCATTAATGAAGCAAATTCTAATTAAGTAATTTAATTAAAATAATAATTATTTTTTATCTGGAGGTCTGTTCTGAGAGAATATCACCTTAATAGCTTTTACTTCAAATTTGCGCATGGAATGGAATAAGAAATATAACATCTGGGTCATTCAACCTCATATGAATATATTATTTTATAGCATTATTAAGAAAAGGTAATAAATTGAAATTATTTCTGATGTACTGCTCAGTATTCTTGATGGTATACGATCAATCCCAGTTCCTTCAGCAAGCCATCTTCAAGGCATTCAGCAGATTTATTTATTTATTTACTTTATCTGTATATCCTGTTCTCATTTATAATTTTATTAAAGTCTACAACACTTATCCTTAAATTCAACAGCAGTGATGGAAATCATTTACTCATAAAAAAATCATTAAGGATGCTAATAACCTTAATAACCAACAGTTGCTAGTTGAAAGTATACACCTACAAATTATTGAATCATTTGAAACAGTGTTACTAACTAAATGACTTCTTCCATTATCTCTCAAACGAGTTGCAATGACGCATAGCAATACATTGAAAGGTGCAGATATTTAATTACCTTCTCAAAAATCAATAACAAATTATTACCAATTACTATCAGAAAGGAACTCTTCCATATCCTCAATAAATTTTCAGGCTTATTTCCATCTGAAAGAACTGTAACCAAAAGAGACTGAAAAATACGTTAAAATACGGACACGCAGACTGATATTCCAACATACGTAAGCAAGGTTGCTCAAACTAGAAAAATTCTCTTACTACCGAATATGGAACCATCATCTAAACAACAAATGTCATCGAGTCCAGAGACAGTGCAAGTACCAACCAATATCAATAATAACAAGAAGACCTTAGTACCATAAATCAGAAGTAAAACTTCCTATAGCACCCGAATATTTACTTTTAAGTAAAAGTTTTCAAACAGAAACTCTTCATATTCTCTGATAAGGCTAACAAGAGTTAGCGCATAAAGTAATTCATTACATATCCACCCAATTACCTTTCTGGGCCATCTTATAGTAAGCTGTAATAAGATATCTCAGCGGCAAATCATTTGATTGCATTGTCTCTAACATGACAAGAAATCATATAAATTACTCTTAACACTAGCCTTTTCTATAATCAACTCCAGCACATTATGGCACCAAGATAAGGTTCACCACTTCAAGGAACACTATGGTCTTATTAGGTTCCATAATTGACAACGATTTGGCCATGCCCAAGCAAAGTGCAAGTATAATGATTATTGTTTTTATTGTAGTGGACCCCATCATTCAAGCTGTTGTCAATCCGATGACATCGCCTATATCAACTGCACAATTTCTAACAGAAGATATGATACACAGTAAAACGTTCATCACTCTGCATCTAAGCCCCACTGTTCAGTCAACAAATCATTAGTTTTAAAAGTAAAAGCACATACTAAATATCAATTACAGAAATCTACATCCAGAACTAGGAACTCTCATTATCTAGCTTCTGATCCATCATATCCACACGACAAGTCTTTTTGACAGTGAGGTTAAGTAAACAACAATTTACTAGAGACCAACTTCCATATCCTCCTCTAACACAAACCAACAAATTTATGACTGTAAATGACACGAATTCCAACACTATTTCATCATCCCTACAGCAACCATCTCAACATCAACAAATTTATCAGTCTTCACTCTTAGATCTTCAAAGCTCAAATAATTTACTTCCAAATAACTTAAACTTGACATCTTCAAATCTCACCAAATCAACGGTACATCTGAAGTTCATTCAAATAAACTTGAGAAAATCTAAGCCCCTTACTGATCTTCTCCCCATTACAGCAAATGAACACCAAATAGATTTTTTTCCTGGTCCACGAACCTTTTCTTCAAAATAAGAAAATCTCCAATATTCCTGAAAGTTAGCTAGCTCAAAACATTTTAAAGCGCTAGCTGGACATCAAACTGGACATCAAAACATTTTAAAGCGTCAGTTTTCTCAAGCTCTAAGAACCTAAGACCAATACTAGTTCATTCAACGGAAACAACCCTTGCTGTTAAAATCCTACTTGATATAATATCAAATATATCCGTCTAAATATAATATCAGCATATAGCCCACCACCAAACAATCCAAGTAGAAGAAAAGAAGCTGCAGCTGACACCAATCTTTCTAAAACCCTAAGTGAACTAGATTCCCTTCTTCGATTGCTTAATCTAGAGCATTCTATAATAGTTGATGACCTAAATGCTCACAGTGTCTTATGAGAATACCACCATAATGACTCAAGAAATGAAGAAACTTTAGATTTCATTCCAGCAATAAACCTTTACATATTAAATAAATAGGATTTTATAGCAACATTTATAACCAAATATCGATAGGAATGACCTAATATAACAACAGCTACCAGTGAATCACTGGCAAATTGAATTAAATGGGAAGTCCTCCATGATGAGACACTAAGACATACAAGATCTCAATTCCTAATGAGAAGATAGAATTGTCATCTTACTAACTAACCGTGACATAGCGAGAAGGGAACAAAAAAATGGATGCTCTCAGGGTTCCTGCAGTGGTCGCATAATCTGGAATTTAGTATCTGACATACCCTAGAAATTCGACTGGTCCAGGATAGGAAAAGATTGGATGCAGAAAGCACAATACACGTACAAGCTTTAGCAGATGACTTCACTTTCGTGGTGGTAGCACAAACTGAAAAGCAGCTTGGGCAAGAAGCAAGTAAAGCTCTTGTTTTTTCAAATCATGGACACGTGATTTTGACCTAGAGATCTCTTTTGAGAAAACGGAATTTCTCTTAATTTCTAAGCTAAAACGCGAACAAAAATTCTCTTAGGTGATCATCAATTGAAAAAGGCCGATACCATCAAATTGCTGGGCATCACGTTTGATAAAAATTTCAAAGCTCATATCACAAGACAGGGAAAAAAAGCCATTAAAAATTATGAAAAACTTAAAACAATTGCTGGTAGTCGGTGGGGATACTCAAAGAAATCATAACCTTCATAAATATATTTTCATTTTCAATGACTATTCACCGTTTGATATGTAATGGAAAGGTAAAATGCTTGGAAAATAGCTAATACTGCCTTATTTAAAAGCAAATAAGGTAGAAAAGTAAAAAAAAATATATTCATTCATGAAATTAATTAGATAATTAAAAGTAGATCAGAAAACATTAAAATTAAGTAAGATATCTATTATTATCTGCAGCTACAGCTACCATACGTTTACAAATTGGTGTTTAATTCAGAATTTTCCCAAATAGTCATAAATCAATCTTTTCTTGCATTTGTTGTAGTCAAAATATCTGGGTTATTTTGACAACTACTTGACTGATAATAAGTTATTTCCAAGAAAGCCATATGAAGAAATGATGAAGGCTGAAAAACATAGAAACACTAGTAAATGACTATTTTTTCACATGCACAAGAAATTGTGCCCAACAAAAACACCTTTTTCGTTTCGACAAGTTCGATAGTTCGTCTTCCAGTACCCAGAATCTCATTTCAGGAAGACATTAAAATATACTTGCCTGACAACTTACTATTCAATATATTTTTCAACATAAAACCAATACTTTCTGTTATGTCACATGTTTTTTTTTTTTTTTTTTTTTTTTTTTTTTTTTTTTACACAAAATGTTTTTGATCCTTTATGATAATTAATTAAAAAGTGTAAAAAAAGTTTTAAAAGAAATTATTTTGTAACTCAAAATATTGATTTTATTTGATTTATTCACACATGAAAACAGATTTTATTAATATATACAAAAATATAATAAATCAGACAACTAATATTTTATCTTCCGTATCTGGAGGGTAAAATGGCCCATAAGTTTTTATTTGCTATTCTTAATAAGGCTTATTTATTGAGCTTGGAGACTGGAAAGATTGATTGAGCAATAAAAAAATTTATAGCCCAATTATCGCTGTTTTCAATTATTACCAATATCCTGGGCATTCATTCTTTCTTACAATTGAGTGCTGTATGTTTATTTTACTACTGGGTGTGATTTATAGAACTAATATTTACCCCGTTAACAGAAAACGGAATTTTTTTGATGGAATTGCTTAACAATTGAAACATCATTCACTATGCTTTTGGAGAACGATTACATTTTTTTAATTACCTGTTATTTCTTCATTATTTAGCTTATGAGAAACAGTTAACTGATTTACATATAAATATTTTAAAAAACATATTTTTTAGAATCTGTCTCTAATATGTAGAAAATAATACAAGTTTACAAAAATAATCTAATGTAATAATTCCTGAAATTCAAGGACAAAATATATTCTTCTATTATGCTCCTTGATTTAAATTTATGATTATAGAACAACAGTTAAAAATAAAGCAATTGTTGGTATTTTCAATTATGTTGTTATAAATCTTGCAACTTAACATAGTAAAATATTCACTATTTTAATTAACAAAAATTTATAAATTAAACTAAATAAAGAGCAATTTAATCGGTATTTAACATACTATTTTTGAAAAAAATTTCAAATTTGTAATCTGTGAAAATCAATTGCATATTTCTAAATGATGAATGACCATAAATATTTTACTTTTTACGTATTCTTTCACATATCATTGTATTTAGAAATTATTTAGAGTTTTTAAGTGAAAAACTTTTATGAAACTTATTTTATTTAAAAAGCAAATTTCAATGAATCAAATTTTTCTAAAAACATTAGAATAAAACTTTCAAGCTCGGAATTTTTTTCATCCTGTGACTATTTAAACATTCCCAACGGAAGTTACAATTATGCCTGAAGACCAAGATTAAATTTTACCTGTAAAAAAAAATCTACAGTAGTTTTTTAAAATACAAAAACTGATTTACAAATGTATATTTTGGGATGCCGCTCATGTTGCAGATGAAGTTTATTTTTAATGAAGGAAAATATTTGAGAATATTCTCTGATATTTGTTGACAAAATAATTTATCTAACAGCAGTGCAATTGTCTTAATATGTAATTATTTATTTTTTATTTCTAATATCGTGCACCCTTGAGCAAGTAAGTACATTAGCCCTTTTGCCGCAACAAGGTTGGAAAAATCTACCCATTTTATCTTTACCCGATATGCACTTGTGAACCAAGTCACGGAGGTACGAGTAGCATCGCCCACGTCACCACAAACCCGTTTATAGGGCGGGCCACATTCATCCATCATTTTAGGAAAGGACAAGAAACACAGAGAGAGAGAGATTGAAAGAGAAAGTAAATCCATCCCCTAGCAGGGATTCGAACCCAGGTACTCCCCATTCGTAGTCAGTTACACTAACCACTAGATAGGTTTGGCAGCTTATTACCTAATTACAAGACAGTATATTTGGGTCATAAATGCAAATAAAATATGTGATTTAATCTATTTCATAATTATTATAATGAAGTTTCAAACTATTGATGAGCCAAAAATTTCTATCAATATTTATTTTTAGAATTATAAATTTGGTGTAACAATGTAAAATAACTTCTCAATTACCAATAATTAAAAGAAATATTTATATTTATTGTGAACTTTCATGAACTTTCATCAAGAAAATTGTGAAAGTTCATGAATTTTTTTATGCAAAAAATATTTTTTCAGCTTATAATCATATAGTATCATTAATATTAATTTTCAGCAGTTTGCCTACACATTGCATCTATATTTTCAATATAATAATGAGTTCTGTTTAATGATTTTCGTGATTCACTTCATTAATTTTGGAACATGTTCTAATGTTAAATTCTTAAAATTAAATGTTCTAAGAAATTAACATTTTCTAATAATTTAACACTATTTTCTAAAAATTTAACTTTTACTATTAAAGAAAAAAATCCGTTAGTATTTTCAATTTATAAATGGGTTGAAGTTTTTGGTTTAAAAATGCAAACTAAATATCAGTTCAAAATTCCTACACTGTTCAAAGTAATATTTATAAGAAATCTTAATTACTTGAAATATCACCCATTTTATAATACATATTTATTTATAAATTGTAGTTTATAACTCTAGTAAACATAAATTAAGAAGATTTCCATTAAAATTATAAGTTAAATTAAAATTGAATTAATGTATGGTAATTTGTTTTTCATAGAAATATATTCATGGTGGTTTGTAAATTTCTCTATTTTGTTCTAAAATATATAACTTTTTTTGTTACAAAATATTTCAGAATAGAAATTACCTTGCAAAAGGAAATTGCTTTTAAAGGGAGAAATTGGCAGATGTGATGGTAAGTTGTTTATGTTATATCACTCCTTATGATCTTTTCCGCTGTACTTTGGAGCCATAAAGATTGGGAAACATGGTAATCAAATCACGGAAATGCTTCAGACCTTGCCATTCATCTGTAATCTCAGGGAGTTTTACTACTTTTATGCAGGATGTCCGAGAAAGCGGAATATGGAAGTGATATAAGACATTCATGAACAAACCGTGAAATGCTTTTATCCTTTTGTCAGCAAATACAGAAGTAATATTTCTAGATCCGCAGACATATATTGATAAAATCCTTAAGAACTAAAATACTGATAAAACTGAAAAGTGATAAATATTCTTTAGAATATGACTTTAGTTTGGAAAAGGAAGGATTCTTATTTATAAAATTTTAAAGCTTTGACATATTAGTTTAAAGGAATGCTGAAAGGATTTCATGTGATATGAGTTGTTTAGAAACTTATGATGGTTAAAAATATTATATAATATGCTAAATCATAAAGTGAAAACACTTTTATATTTCAAACATTTTATTTTAATAAGTGTTTTTTTAAGTCTAATAGAAAATTATTAATAAAAATTGAAACTAAAATTTTGAACTTATTATGGATGCAATGAATATTAAATATATATGTTTCGTTGCAAAAGTAAATACCAAATCTAATGAAATAAGCAAATTTCTGCATATTAATTTAGAGAGATTTGTAGATATAAATAAAATATAAGAGAAATGGCATATGATAAATATATAAATAGATAAAAAATTATTTAAAAAACTAGAAATCGGGAATTTAATTTAAATGCATATCATATTTATCTTTATAATTAACAAAATTGATACACATAACTATGATTAAGCGATAAATTAAATTACTATCTATAAAGCATTAATTTAATCCTGCTCAGGAAAATTCAATTAATCCGATGTTAGAACAAAAATGTGTAATATTTACGTTTGCATACTATATCATTTTAAGTAAATTATGTTCTAATTATGAATTAAAAATTAAGCTTACTTATATTTGTAATTATCTTATTTACGGCAGTATCCAAGCGAGCCAAGACATCATGAATAGTGGAGGTTGGTAGCTGAAAGATTGTGATTTTGAAACCCGAAAAAGTCATTAATATCTGCGTTCGGTAAAAACAACAGAGAAGCATAAAATATGTTGCGGTAGCAATGTTGCCAATTCAAACGATTCATTTGTGAGTTTCAAACAAGTCTCAGAATTATCTTCTTGAATCTTGCTTCTAAATTGTGGTTTCAATTTTCAGAATGAAGTCAGCTTTTTACTTTATTATGCTCTACAAAGCAAACTAAAACAGTAAGATGATGAACCACTCTTCTCTGTCTATTACGTGTATGATCTAATGGATTTGGATAACCAGTTCGGATTAGCAAAAGTTAATATATATAGATAAAGATTTAAAATGGTTATATTTCTAAATTAAATTTCAAAAATATGCTTAACTTAAAGCTTAATAAATACTATTTTATATATTACTTTCCTTATAATGAAATGATTCACATTATTACAGAAAGTAATTTAAAATTTAGACCAAAGAAAATTTAGATTCTAAAACTCTAAATACACATATATTTAAATATTATATATTTTTTAAATAAATAATCATATGCATATAATCGTAGTATAAAATCCCACTTTTAAGGAGAAATGTAGCTAGAAAAAATATTATGTATTTTAAAACCTATCAGTTTTTATGGATTTCTTTGATAAATTTTTTTAATTAATTTCATATATTGATGTAATTTGTTAATACAAATTACAACATAAAATATTTTTTGAAAAGTTCCTTAATAACTGAATAAAACAACATTTTAGCCCTTAAGTTGTACAGAGAATTACAACTTAAGTGCTTAAATTCAAAATCAGTTAATAAAGCTAAAAGTAATAGAGTTTGCAATCAAAAGAAAATATTCCAAATGAATTAAGGGCTGTATAAATTAATTTAGTAAATTATTAAATCCTAACAATGTACACTGATGTGCAAAAATTAAGTAACAATATAAATTTGTAATAAATAACCATGAATTTGTAGAAAAATGGATCTTTGCTACCAGTAGAATGAACAGGAAATACAGTAGTAAGGTCATGCGTATGAAACTGTGGAGAACAAAACATCACAGGTACGTAAAATTCATGTAATCGGAGAGCACAGATTAAGAATAAAGTAAACGGAAACAGTGATATATATTCTATATCAAACACTCGCAGCAAGTGTTAGTAAGTTATTTCGGGAAACATTGGTTGAAGAAATCACCAAGACGATTTTGCACGCGTAGGAATTATAATAAAGCTAAAGATTCACTTGGAAAGCCATCCAAACCATAGGTACAGCTGATAAATTTTTTGTAGGTAGCTACTTCAGGAACACAACTGCAGTATGATGGATATATCTCCCTTGATGATAAATGAACACGAAACTAGTTAGCAAACATCATTGGTCAGAGACTCTGTACAGCAATGGAACGACCAGTCTTGACTTACTGTGTCCGGCCACCTTCACAAAAATAGACTATTCGAAAGAATTTTTGAACATCGAATCACTTTGAGGATTGCACCACAGTTTAGAGTGGTGCAAGAAGCACAAAAAACGGAACATCTGATTATTTGAGTCGTGTCATCTTTATGTAAGAGTCATTTCCTATGAGAAAGAGAAATGCGCATCATTACATTTCTGATTTTTACACAGGTTGGGTTAGTTATTATGGCCAAACAGAAGCTGAGTTGAATCCCAATGGTCTAATACCACTAAGAGCCCAGAAGACAAAAATGTTACACGTATGCCCTCGTGACATGGTTTTATAATACAACTATGTCATGAGGGCTGAGTCAAATAGCAAAGTTCAAGGTAAGTGCTAGCACGAACAATTCAACAAATTCTTCAGCAGCATGGTTTGTCAGATCGGCGATCATCGCTACTGATCAATAGTTGACAAATAATTGGCTCACCACTTGACGAAACTACCTAACAAGAAGTAATTAACGTATGCCAGTCACTTCTGTTGATGAACTATGGCTTATCTAAAGCAATACAGGTATCTCTACTTGAACAGGCTATTCAGCTTCTGACTTATAGCGCACACATACAAGTGTTATTTCTACTGTGACAGATGGTTATTCTGGGTGTGGACTTCAATGTTTTCAAATTTCTTGAAAAATTAATCTTTTGTTATTTGAAGTATGATATATTAAATGGATATATATTACCTTATGATTTACATATCTTCCTGGTGTAGCAACTTTAAGGACCAAACTAGACATAAAATTTCATGGTGTCCCTATAAAGTTAAGTACATCATTTCAAGTTGTAATATACTAGAATTTTTAAGTGGGATACTTAAAATTATTTTATAATTTTTGAAATACGTATTGCTTAGAATATATAGACAATAACATGTTCCTACTGTTACATGAAAAATTTAAATAATTGTTATTTTTTTTGTTTCCAAAAATGACAAATTTAATCTATCAGATTCAAATTTTCCTTTATTTTATAACTTATTATTACTTTATCATATCTGTGGATCTATAAAGATTTTAATTTTTATTTTCAATTATTGTTCTTTTAAGACATTATGCATTAAATGCTTATATTTTAATTGCATATTTGTTAATGCTAAGAGCCTCAATTAATGCATGATTCTTGAATTATAAGACAATTATTATTTCAAGTATATATTTTTTTTCTAAGTACATATGAATGCTTATTTTCTATTGAAATATCACAGAAAAAAATAATTCTTTTGGTTCTATCGAGCAACTATTATCTCATATGACGTTGTTTTTCTAAGGAAATATCGAAGATTATTTAGTCTACTATATATTCTCTTCTATAGAACACACAGAGAAAATTATGGAGCAAATCAAGAAGAAATAGAACATTTTGAAATACATCTGTTAGAATTAAACAGGGGATGATTTTTTTAATATTGACAGTAATAGCAAAAAAAAAAAAAAAAAAAAAAAAAAAAAAAAAAAAAAAAACCCTGCAGAAAATTAATTATCTGATTTGCGGCTATTAATTTTAAAAGAATCGTTTGCAAAGTGATAGTGAATTATTTAAAAATATATAGATGGCATTTATAGTATTCATCTAGCTTGATGTTGGTTATTATTCAATAATTATGTATGAAAAGGATAATGATTAAAATATTGCTTACAAATACTTGATAATTATGCAAAGAATAATGAAAAGACTTACATTATAATATGTAATCTTATTTTTCATTCTTTTTCTTTCAATCTTATTTAAAGACACTTGTGCATGCGTTTGCTTATACGCGTTTTAAGTTTGTAATAGAATAGACAAGTTCGACTTTGTAACTGGGCTTTTTTAATGTCAATTGAAATGGAAGGATTGTTATTACCAGTAAAAATGAAGTAGTATTTTTAGATCTATCTAATAATACAATATGAATGGTCTTTAAATTTAACTTGCTTTTCATTAGATCTAAATTCGCATTACATTTTGAACACTTGAAAGATTATGGTTCTTAGGAAAAAGCCGAAAATATATGCTTTTCTAACAAACATATTGTCCATGACATCCTTTCCTCCTGAAAGGAATTGTCCATTAGTATTAATTTTGAGAAATAAATTGAATTATATTTCAAATCTCTCTCGGCCAGAATTGGTCTAATACTTGTATATCACAAGTTAGAGAAGACTGGATGCTGAGATCAGTTAGTGATAAAATATATGTGGGCGCGGCTAACATACATTATGATAGAAAGGCATCAGTCTTTTATACTACATCACTCTAAATTAACTATAAAACAGTTCTACAGAAAAGTCTCCAAGAAATGAGTTTCATCAGTGTTGGTAAAATTATAGAAAATTTAAATCTTATGATATTAACAATTAAGAAAGTTTATGAAAAAGTTCTAAAAGTAAATAAGCATTTTATTTCAAAGAGTTAGGAAATTATTAGTTTAAGAATTTTAGTTGTTTTCAAAGCTTAACAGACATTTTTATAAAGTTCCATACACATAATCTATACATTCATTTCTTTAATTAAATACTGCACATTTTTAAAATTTATATTTTTAATTATAAATAATTAATATGTTAAATATTTGATGTTTAATTCAAATTTATGTATTATACGATTTTTCTATAATAAAGAAAATAATTTTTTTCATATTTTAATTTTGCATATTTGTCAATGATGCACAATAATTTTTCTTTTATCTCAAATATTTAAACAGTTGATTCGGAGATTAACTTATTTGTTTGGTGGTAGTACATTTTATACGTTTCAGGATTATTAAATAACACGAGTTATATAAATGCTTCATAATAAATCATAGAGGTATATATAATCATATTCCTCAAAATTTAGAATTCATATAATTATAAATAGCACAGAATTTTAAACAATTAACAAATAAAACAACATTACATGTGACTTGCAATATTCATTTTAGCTTTGATTTTTAAAACTCAAAGTAGACTTTTTTAACCATCTCTTAAAATATTGTTTAAGATTTATTAGGGTAATCATAATCTGATTAATATTTTTTGATAGCAATATAATTTAAAATATTTAGCATAACACTTGAATAAAATTTATTTAAATAAAACATATATTGACTTTTACATTTCCAATGAATTAATTTAATTGCATAAAACAAGTGTGAAATTTTGAATTAATTTTAAAAGAAGCAATGATTTAGAAGGCATTATATTTAGTATTGAAGATGGTTGCAAGTAAAACAAAGTAAATGAGGCCGTTCAAAAGAGAAAAGTAAAGTTTTGGGAAAACAATTGTTCACATGAAAATGGACTTAACTCTATTGATTTTGAAATCTATCACATCTATTGGAGTGGTCGTTGAAAAGAATATATTTTTACAAGCTATCAAAAGGGCAAAGAACTAAGGATTTGACAGAGATAAGGCACACAAATATAGCAATTCTGAATTTTTCAGAACTATGAGGAAAGAAGAGTGGAAGAAAAGCAGCAATTAATTTTTGTTTCTTGATGAAAATTCCAAATTTGCGCAATTCTAGCTAGCTTACATCATTTCTAATATATAAAGGTATTTAAAAAGTAAAGTTTATATTTTGCTGTTATTATAGAAATGAACAGATTTCATTCACTTTAAAAAGTTACAGAAAATATTTCCATAAAAATATTAAAATTTAGTAAACAATGCATTCCTGAGAAATGTATTAAACATTTATTTCAAAAGTTAGTTGAAAATGTATTCAATATAAAATGTAAAACTAGTTATTTCAAGCCATGTTGCATTTGTTATGCTATATCAACAATTTTTCATATGTCAATTACCATAATGCTTAGTTTATGTTACTTAAAGATATCTCTCGAGCATTATTTCATGAAATAATATACATTTAAATGCATTTACCACATGCCATAATAAATAACTACAAAAACTTGAAAAAAAAACACATGAATTTATTAAGTTTTATGTTTCAAAATATGTAGGAAATTCCATTTTATAACTTCAGTTCAAATTGAAAGGTAACATTTCATCTTGTTGGATCTGCATCATAGTTTTATAAAATATTCAATTATTATTTAAAGTGATTCCATGTTTATAGCATTCACACACACAATTTCGATTCCTATAAAATGAATGAATTTAAGTAATGTGTGTAACAGCAGTCAATTTCTTTACTCTTTATTCATGTATATAAATTATTAAGAAACAATGTTTCTGAAAGAACATAAAACCATCAGAAAATTAAATTAGTTTTGATCGAGGGAAATTCTAATCTAATAAAGAGAATGATTAATATGTTACAGCTTCAGAGTACCAAAAATAAGCTGCAAAAGTTTTTCTTTTTTTTCTCACATGATTGACGGATACGAAAATTATATATAAAAGGAGTAAAGCTAGCATAAAGTCGAACTATCCCATTGATATTAAGGAATGGTTTTTTTCTTTGAAGAATGGAGTTTAAATTTTATTTTTTTCATAATAATCACTCATATAAATTTACATCAATAAAATATTCTAATAAATAATAAGATTGACCATCATAGATTTAAATTTGTACATTTTTTTCTTGAACTATACTTGAAATAAAATATTAAACTTCGTTTGTTATTCTTTTATTACGTATAAGTTAAATAATATATTCAAAGAATTTCTTATATATATATATATATATATATATATATATATATACCACCACTAAGAAGTTGGATGAGTGATAATCTCACAATGATTTCAAAATAAGTATGTTATAAAAATAATGTATGTAATGTATCTTTTTACATCATATTTTGAATTCCTTTCATGAATAACAATATGTTTCAGTATTTAATATGTTTCACATTTACAATATGTAACAATGCATTTCAGTAAACATTTTGTGTAACCATATGTTTCAGTAAAACAAAATGCTTACGATTTATAGTTTAAAAATATAAAAAAAAAATGTTTCAATATTAAATGTGCAATGAACATACGAAACTGCAAATTTTAATTGACTACGGTAATTAAAATTTGCAGTTTGTATGCACATTTAATACTGAAACAATTTTTTTTTTTATATTTTTAAACTATAAATCGTAAGCATTTTGTTTTCAATTATTATTAAAAAGATTTATTTGATAATAAATGTACGCAAATGATGTTACTTTTCTAATTTCTAGGCTGTTTAGAAATTAGAATATACCTTCATTTTTACAAGTAGTCATCTTAAATATATACGTTTTACCGGAAAACGTTTTAAAATATATATTCTCATAAGTTCAAGAGCTAGAAAAACTATTAAATCAATCTTTTTCTGTACAAGACCTCACGGGCATGCAGGCTTGCCTCATCTCATCTCATCTTGACTTATATCCGAAGTCTTTATTTTAGATATATTTTTTAGGATAAAGTATATTTTAGGAAATTTACACCTTGAATCCTGTAAAACAATCATTAATTCCATAGGAATGTGAGGTGATGGAGATCTTTTCCAAATGGCCTGTCAAATCATCTCAGTTATTTTTAATAATGTCTGGAAATAAAGTTGACCAAAGAAAGTGTCTAATACCAAAATGTAAGCCTAGATCCATTTGGATGGAAATCTCAACAAGTGGAATGTCGGATTTTCCTGCTAAAATTACCTGCGTCACTAGGAATGCACAATGAACTTGACTGAGTTCATTGTACATTCTGATAATGTACATTCTACAGCGACTGAAATGTGGGAGCAATGTTCTATGTAAAGTACTGGATGTTTGTGTGTATTTCACTTGTCTAATTCATCCCGAGGTGTATCGAGGGATATATATCACTTCAGTTGTACACGCACCATAACATCCCCGAGGCTTTACAAAGTTAAACAACCCTACCTTTATATGTAAGATTTATCAAAACCTGAGGTTTTTTCTAGTAATTGGATGAATTAAATAAATTTTAAATCAAAAAATTATGTGTGAATTTACAAATTATAAAAGTGTACAAAACCAAAAATATATATTTTAAAATTTAGGTGCTTACAGGGAAATTTTCTTTAAATTTAGATGTCTTGTGTTAAAAGAAGGTTTATATTATTATTTTTCATATGTCAGTGAGATTACATATTTTAACTTACCCATATCTTAATTTCCATTAAAAGTTTCTAATATCACTCGTAGGAATATCTCGATATTATAAGTAACTTTTAAAATAAATGAATATTCAAAATTTTTTTTTATTTTCTGAATTATTTCTTGAGTTATTATTACTTTATCTTTTTGTTTATCAAATGCTGATTTTTATATGCAAGATAAACAAGAATATTCTTATCCAAGAGAACATGACCTAAAGAAGGTGTAGTCTATTGTTAGTCCTCGAAGTAATCAAAATTGGTATCCAGCACCATCTGCCAACGTGTCTTCAGTTATGTAAACCTCTTGCTGTAAAACTCAGAGGTTAATTGGTTTATTGGGTTTTATGGCGTGCAAGGTCCAAAAACGGACATGCAACACCGTAAAAATAAGATGGGGGGTTCGGTTGCAAAGAATTCCATGAGTGCTTGGCGCAAATCTACTTTATTGGTGAAAGTGAAAATGAATGTGCAAGAAATGGGAGGATGTTGGTAATCTGATAGTGCAAGTTCAGGTTAGTAAGGAAGATGGTGAAAGTCTCTCAACCAAGTTTCTCCTTTCCACGCACACGACATGTGGCTTAGCGTAATCATCCAAGAGCAGTATACCCTTGTGATTAAACAATGCTGGCTTCTTATGCTGTAATGCCTGTTGCACAGATTCCAATTGTTGCGAAAATAGATCCGTAGTGATGTTCGGAGTTGGTAGCAGCTCATAGTGAATCACTTGATGATTAATAAGCTAGACACGAAGTATGATCCGTAGTGGGTTCATAGATGATTTTCGATGATTAGATGACTGTGTGGGATCCTGTATGACCGAATCCAGGGACTGTATCCTGGGGGGACAACCAATGTTCGGAACTATTAAGAATGTCATACAGTACCCAGTTTTCGTCAATGGTCAGCACTCGATTGCATATAGATGCGCTGCAGCGGCGAGAAATCAATAATAAACAGGCTGCCACTCGTTATTGCTGCTGGACTTCCAACAGCGTGTGAAGAACCCACTTGCTCTCACGTCGTCTTAACTAAACGTTGTAGATGACGTTCAAGCATTTCACTAGAAACGTTGAATTGGTGGCAAGTTCCCACAACTGAACTGCTCAATGGCCATCTGTAGAGTTTCGTCATCCAAAGTCTGTGGTTGACCAGTGCGAGCTTCATCACAGAGGGGCAAATCATTTGACCTAAATTTGTGAAACCAATACCTTGCCATATGTTCCTTCACAGCACTTTTAGCAAACACTTGACATATTCGGCTACAGATGATAACCCCACTTTGCAGTCGTGAATTTAACAACACCGAACGAGCTCCTTTGACACGTGGAATTCTCTTTGCTACTGTATGAGTTACGATTGATGAATGTGCGTGGTAAAATTGCTTTTATAAATACTGATATTCACACTCTCGACTGACTGAGGGCACAACCAAGTCATTTACTAACTTGTATACTTTTTCTCACTTCATTCAATAGCAAAGCGAAAACGGCAAGAACTGTCTTGCTTACCTAGTAGTTGATTTCTTAAGGAAAACATGAAATTATTTTTAACTTACTTTAAATTTTAATTTTTAAAAGAAATGGAAACATCTTGAATTTATCAATGGATTTTTATTTCAGTTTATCTCAATTGCTTTAATTTATCAATGCCTTCTTATTTCATCCTCTATTTTTTTCTAAATTCTAAAGCTTCAGAAAAGAAAAACATTAAAAAATAATTAGCACAACAGTCTGCTTAGATTTTTATTTCAAAAAATTTACTTTTAGTCCAATTCTTTGGTAAATAAAATTACATTCTTAAATAACCATTCATGAAATTAAACTACCATTCATATTTGCTGTTGTTGTTGTTTATCCCCCTGGTGCAGGAATGCCCACACCAGGTCCAGAAGATCTGGCATAGGATAGTGTGCAGATTCTTTTTTGGAAAGGAACCACAAGGGCAGAAGACTGAGGTGACCTCTGAACACACATGCCATAGGTACCCGTTTATAGGGTAATCAACCATTCATACAAGGAAAGGACAAAGACACAATAGAGAGAATGAGAGAAAGTATATCTATGCCCAAACCGGGATTCGAACCCAGACCTCCCTATCCGAAGTCAGGCATGCTAACCACTAGAAAGAGTAGGCGACACCCTTCAATTTTAAAGAAAATGTGTAACTAAGCCAAAACAAATTATGTATTAAATTTGAAAAATAATTGTATTCATACCAAATTATCATAATCCTTTCAAATGTAGAAAGGAAAATAAATAAATTCTTTCAGTTATTAGTTTGCAAAACAAAGAATTATAAATTTTTAACTACTTAATTTCTAAAATTACAGTTTCTACTTATGTACTTATGTCTTATGAAATTATGTACTTATGTAATTATCTACTTATGTATTTTTACTACTTATGTATAATTTTTAAAATTTCTTAAAAATGTAAATTGTTTATTCTGAATTTATAAGCCAAATTTTGTATAATAAATTTTTGAATTTTTTTAGAATATTGTTATTCTAATAAACATTAAAATTTTTAAAGATTTAAAAATATGTTTAGAATTTAAAAAAATGTATTCCTTTAAATGTAAAACAAAACATGGCAGTAAATTTACCTCAATAATTAGTTAATACTTAAACCACCATATTGTATAGTAATCAATTAAATGAGAAAGAAAGATATAAATAAAATTAAAACTATTCTTTTTGTGCTTACTTACGACAGTATTAGAACGAAATCTGCCCAAATTCAAAAGCTATTAAGATTTTATACATATTATCTACCTTCAATATACATATCTGTAAATTTCTAACTTTTAAAAATTCACTAATAAGTTCTGTAAGAATACGGTTTCAGGAATTTAATTTCTAGAAAAAATCGTTCAAAATTTGATAAAACTCTTTAATCTATTTTAAATATATATATTTCAAATATTTTGCTGTCAAACAAAGCTGGAGTGTTTCAAAAACTGTGCTAATAAATAATAAATTAAATTAAATATAGTGTATTATTTGCTCTGTTATATTATCAGTATAATCATTTTTTAGCCAATCTTGTATACAATATTATTGTAAATACATGAATATAATAAATATTTTATCTAAGTATTCTTATACTGATCATGAAAATAGCACAACAAATCACTATTCATTATTTAGCATAAGTAAAGTTTGAAATATTATTTATAGGATGAATATATAAGATGAAAAAAAAACATGTTTAAATTTAAATTTTAAAAAATCTATAAACAAGCGCAGGATATATGTCTAGAACTTGTTCATAAATTAGGCATAATATTTCTAATAAAACGAAAACATTTACTATTACAAGATATTATATTAATGCATAATGACTATCTGGAAAATTATATTGAGCCTTAGGGTATTTAATGATAATTATGAGCTATATAATTTTTGAAAATTGTAATGGGAATTATAAGAGGAAATATATGTCTAGACATGCAATTTCACAACTATATTCATTTAATTTACAAATAAGGATTAAAAAATGAAAATTGTGCAATAAGATATTGATAAAATGGATTTCTGTTAGTTACAATGTTTAAAAATTTCTACATCCGTATTCAGTCTGTACGTATTTTATTTACTAAATAGTTAAATTCTACTTTTTGTATGAAACTTTATATAAATTATATAAAACAGCACCATATAATTAAATATTATAAAGGTTCTAAAATGCCTTTATGAATATGAAAATGTTTATATTTTTCTCTTTTAATTATTTGCTTTCATTAGAATTTCAGCTTATGGTAGTTTTATAAAATTAATATAAATCTAAAATCAAGATATTTGCAGGTAAATTCACATGAATCTTAAGAAGACTTAAGTTGTTAATTGTGTAATTTTTCTGATCTTAAATTTTTTCGTGAGTAATAGGAATTTATCATTATAAAGCAGATATCATAAAAGTTTAATAAATAGCTATAAAGTTGGGTAAAATTGCTTGTTGCTGAAAATATGGAACTTGAAAAAAAGTTTTAAATAATCAATTTAAACTAACCATATTAAAAAGGATTTTTTTATGATACTTAAGATTCAATAACACTATAATTTCCTTTTATTTATACAGACTTTAATGCACATGTTATGAACTACAGAATGTGATATTATATGTACAGAAAATATTTAGTTTAACGATTCAAGCATATGTTTAATTTATTTATAAAAATCGCAATTCATCAACCAAGATCATTTACCTGAATAAATTTCTATGTGGTTCTATACCTTTATACCCATCATTTATGACAGTGTAAATCTTACAGCTATTCAACAGATACTTTATGCGGTATAAATAAGAAAACAAAATCATAGGGTTTTAATTTCCGTATTTTACCATTCACAAAATTACTTTTAATGACAAACAAATATTTAAGCCAAAATAACTCAAATCCAAGTGGTTTTATGTATAATTCATAAATTTTGAAAAACTTGTATATGGAATACATGTTATAATTTTACCACGTTAAATATATTGAAAAAAGTTTTGAAAAAAAATCATGAAAAAGACTGGAGTTTAATAATTTCACCGTAGCCATAAGAGAAATTAGTACATTTTAGCATTTTCATGAGAGTTTTTGATTAAAAATATCTGGTTTTTCTGGTAAGAATTTATTCTATGCAGAATATTATGCTAATAATTATTTCAAGTTTGTTGAAAAATTAAACGCATTTAAAATATGATTCATTAAAACTTCTCTACCTGAATTCTATAAACATATCATTATCCAACGATCTCAAGACCAGGAGCAGTTTAGTTGTTATGAACAATAAGTATCGTGGTTGGCATGTTTTCAACATGCTTATCAATAAGAGCATGGCATTAAGAATATGACAATCAAGCAAAATTTAATATTTCATAATGGAGATAAATTTTCTAAACTATAAAACTATCCTATAAACATGTATTCTGTAATATATATGGTTTTCCTGATTTATACTCCAAGACCAGATTGAAAGAGGGCACTTGTCTAAGATAATCACAAAACTCATCTTTATAATTTTTAGTCACTAAGAACTCTGTCTCACATTTCAAAGGGCATTGATGAAGGTAACAGCTCGTAGTAAATTGAAACTTCACTTTCATTAGTAGTAGGATTTTCAACTATATTTCATATAAAATTTTCATATTCACTTTATCTTATACTTTGAGGTAACAAAAAATAAAAGTTCAAAAAATTTTCACCATTTGAAAATAAACCATTAGCATCCTAATTGAATTAATTTATCAGATAAAAAATAATATCAATGTTACTTAAAAATTAAAATTATGTTTTTCAATGAGCAATGTTATTTAAATATTCTCTTAAATTGGCATTTAATATTAATATAAATTGAATTATGAAACTAATTTTCAAAATATGACAAAATTCTACGTATGGATTATAAAGTTTTTTTTTATTTTCAAAATAAAATTTAGTTTAATTTTTTATTATCTGAATTTAAATTGCATTCATTTTAGGTATTAAACGTATTAAATTTCATTTTCTAAAATAAGAAATTACAAAGAAAATCTGAATTAGATTTATTTACAGGTCACAATAATAGAATATATTTTTTCTAAAATTTAGCAGTTTGCAAAAACATTATAAATAAATAAATTCAGAATTTTATTAATAAACATCATTAAATCTCTTTTAATATTTTATGGTAAAATTTTTACTGACCCCCATAAAATATTTCTGCAATTAAAGATTTTTAGAAGCGCAAAATAGGATACTTACAAAGTAGATTTAGTTAAATATTTTGATGTGCTTTAAGACGAAAATTAATTCATTCAATTTTTCAGTGTTAGCAAGGATCTACAATCTTTTCTGTATATTCTATATATTGTGAAATATTATAAAAGTTCTGAAAGCAATGTAAACTAGTGAATAATTTAAACTAAATGGTTCTTAAGTCAAGTAAGATCATTTCTCTATTTTAAACATATTTTTATGAAATAATTGATAAGTTATAATTATTTTCTTTTATTTAAAAAAGAATCCTCGTTTAATTAAAAATTAATAATGCAAGTATATCTACAGTTATTTTATACTTTAATGCAAAATAAATATCAATTTATAATGCAATATCCTTTCACATGCAATTTACTTTTACAGTCATAAATAATTGTAAAGGAATAATGTTTGCAACTATTCTTCAGAGAAAATTATAAAAATTCTTTCTAAAAATAAAATAGAAAGTAAGAAAATACATTGAAATATATTTATTTGCGAAACAAGTATGAAAAATATTGTGAAATATTTCCTCAATGGATGAATCTTGATACTTAATTATTTGAACAGAATCAGAAAGGTAACCACAAATACGTCTATAAAAAATTATCTGGCTCTGTTCCAAAACAACGGCTATTTCTTTTGACACACAAAAGAACAAACTTCTTCAATGATGCAAAATCCCCCCTCTTTTGATTACTGCGCATTTCTGATGAAAAAATTTCTTATAAAAAGGATCTATCCCCTTTAAAGTCTAGAGTCTTAAAAATGCGTATCAAGTATAGCATAAGAGCGGAAGAAATTCTGATGTGTGAATGCGATCACAGTATGAATAAAAACAACTAATAAGCAAAGGACAAAAGAAAATAAGAAATGACATAATTATTAGAAAATAAAAAATTGCTATATGCTTGAAAAACACAACTTGTTCTACATGAAATTTTTCATAATTAGTCTGATATCGTTTTTTATTATATCTCTTATTTGTTCATTTATGTATTACTTTGGTGTTTTGCTTACATATCCGGTTAGCGTAGGCTTGATTGTTCATCATTATAACATTTATTTTTAGCAGTAGCGTGGTACTGTATTTTTCATTTTTGTATTTCTAGAATCATCTTTAATAGTATTTTTTAATTATTTGACACTAAGGCATCATCTTTAGTTCTTAACGCACCTCTAGAGTGGTCTTAATAAAAAAAATTGGCAATGCGTATCATAGAACTATGTATAAAAAATAAGACTTAATAAATTAAATACTCAGTCTGGATATTGAATGCATATGTTATTTGCTTAAAATGTGCTGCTAATAATTAGATAATCTCAAGAACTGAAACAGTCTCACATACCATCATTAATACTAAAGGAAAGTATATATTAAGATAATTATTTGCATAAGTTCCAATATTTTATTGCCAAAAGAAATATAAAATTTTCCAAATATTCATAGGCATTTTGAATTTACAAAACTATTAATCAAATATTCATTGCAAATTATATTCCCAATAAATATGTAAAAATGTGTATACATTAATAATGTAAAAGTATATAAATGTAAAAAATAATGATAATGCTTCCAAAAATAAGCCAATCTCAATGAAATTTGGTAATGTTGGTATGTAAAAAGAGTTAAAAAAATATGACATTATGAAAAATAATGGAGTTGCTGCCTGAATACGTCATTTGCGAGAAGAATAAAAATGGATGTCTCATAGTAAGGTGGCAATAATTACTGCGTGTCTGAGACTAGAAATCTGGTACAGCGAAATTGTAACAATTGCTTCCAGGCGTCATTTGAAAGAACAATTTCGATGGTGAGTTATTGGGAGACTAGATGTAGGACAAAGTCAATGTGAATCCGTGTGTGTTTTTAGATTTTGGCAAAAATTTCTAGCTAAGGATTTGGCATTCAGGAAGTTCAGGAACGACTACGGACTACTGCGAGTGCCGATGAATGATACATACATACATAAAAGATGAGAGAGAACCCCGCATTGTACCATTCGGTTATCGTGTTTAGTCCACTCGTCAGCATAGGAAAGTTGAAAAGTATCATAAAATACGACAAGAAAATATTATGCACAAATAAAGAGTACAACTTTTGTGTGTCTGTAGAGTCTGGTTATATGATTGGTAGGGAAAATGTAGACATTTCAGTTGTGAAGTCTCTAAAAGTTTAGGGTGTTTGAAACATAATGTGTTAAAAGTCTGATTCTGATTAATCGTCCGTGGAACAGGTAGAGGGGTGGGCTCTTGTTCTTTCACAAATCAAGACCTTTTTCTGTGAATACGTTTAACGATTAATATTATTTTTTCTTGTGGAGAGCTGAACGAAGGCAGAATCGAATATCAGTGTAGCTAAAGTTTTGAGGACATTTTATACGTTGCTGGGATGTGTAGTTGCATTGCTTGACGTAATTGCTTTTTTTTTGGCGCAGAAACAGAGAGATGAAGACGTTCTATTTATTTTTTTAAAGTAAGTTGGGAATGAACCATGTTTAGTAACAAAGTAATTTATGTACGTGTTATCCAGTAAAAGTGGCTCAGAGAACTTTAGGAATCATTTTGTTAGTAGTTCTCTGGTGGGCTATTATCCATGTGGTTTGCCATGATGCTAATTTTTGATATTTAATGTTATGCTTTATGGTGGCTTGGGATCATAGGAGGTGATATTGTTCATCTAAATTTCGTTGATTCTTTCACAGCTGCGTTTGACAAGCTCATTGCCTTGGATGTCCATGTGATTTTTGGTCCAGATGAGGGTGAATTTACAGGAATTCGCTGCATCGGTTATAAGTGATTGAATTAGTTGAATGAGGTGGAGAGATGTAGGGGACTGTTGATGGCTTGAAGGGTAGATTGAATTTAGGACCAGATTGTTGCTTGTGGGTAATTGAAGTCATGCTTTGCAGCTTCAAGGAGGGCCAGCGCCTCAGCCTGGAATACCGTATTCTGGGGATACAGCAAGAATTTACTTGTCGTGAGGATGTTATTGTTGATTAGAACGACAAAAGCTGCTCCAATTGATTCGTCTATTTTTGACCTATCAGTATAGTAGTTTGGATGGTTGGGAATAGGCTCTAAGGTTGAGTATTTTTATGATAACGATGATTCTAAGATGGCCTGGTCTGATTCTTGGGTGAATCAGACCTTTATGAACCTTTCTCTCTATTAGGTCTGGATGAAAGATGCCGATGAATGATATTTGTCATTATGAGCATGAAAGAATTCAACCGCAATTACAGTTGAATTCAGATACTCCTTCGCTGCTAGCTCAGAAAGGTTGGGTCTTATGCGAGGCTACCAGTAATTTGCATCCCGCTCACGTCACGACTTATGCGGGAACGTTTGCAATGAACTCGTCAAAATGTCCATTGAACCCTTGATCAATGCAGGGCTGTTCCCTTTACAGGTGAGGACAGGTTTAGCCTCTAATAAAATAATAGGCACAAGTTTTTTTGGAGAGAACGTGAAACTCGTTTTCACCCCAAAACATTTTTGAAAGATGCATACGGATTAGGCAATGTCGGTGTTTGGTGTGGTATTACTTTAGGTAATCGCACATACATCCATGTCATTTCCCATAGCAATGTTAATGCTCACACAAATAGAGATGGCATCTTGAATGCTTATGTGCGACCTTATGCCCGGAAAATTTATGATGCTATCGTTCTACAGGATGATAAGACTAGAACACACCGGGCTTTCAACGTGGATACTTATCTTGATCTGGAGACAATTGAGTGGACGCTGTGGCCAGCTCGATCCTGGGCATTTAATCAATCTAGCAGATTTGGAATGCTCTAGAATGACGTGTAGTTGCTCTGAATTCCTCCCCTAGGACCCTAGTTACGCTTTCAACTCTTTTGAAGAGCAATGGTTTGCACTTCCTTCACAGTTAATATACAGCGTAATTGAAAGTAACAGTTATCGCTGAGTTTACTGTATGCCTTCTCTAGGGGATCATACCTCATACTAAAGGTATTTTTCTTATAGCAAACTTATATCTTTTATTTGTTCATCGTGTACATTTGCTAATTTTTATAACACCATAATTGTCTCATGATTTCTTTTTATGCTATTTTATAACTACCAATGTATTGTATAATGTTTATATATATATATATATATATATATATATATATATATATATATA
>JAPDSC010120625.1:549594-574503 GCA_026290005.1 Latrodectus geometricus | reverse complement strand
ATATAGTAGTTTAAGATATATAATAACTGCTTACTTCATATTTGGCGCAACGCTTGTAAATCAAAATCTAATTCTTATTTTAATGCTATTACAGGAATAGATTGGTTTCTATAGCTCTTAATGTTTTTTTTATGACTAGTGTTTTATGTTAGTTATAGTTTGGCCTTTAATATATTTTACTTCCCTAAAAATCGTTGATTGTGTAAAATTTAGGACATTAAATATTTAAACTGTTATGTGTGAGTAAATTTTTGTTCGCAGAATCTGAGCATAAACAGTATATATTGATCTAAAAGACACTCTTGAGTTGTTGCAAAATGAAATTTCTTGTTGAACTCCTTAGACCTACTTGAGTGTATGAAGTACCCTAATACATTATGTAAAATATGTTTTAATGAAGTTATTCCATAAGAGTTTTTTAAGATGTTTAGCTATTGTTACTATGATTTTTCTTAAATTTTTCGTTACTGGACAAAGAAAATTTATACCCATTGTTTCTATTGGTCTTCATGCAGAATGAGCAAAAATATAAAATTGATTGACTAATGTAATAACACGAAGTGAAACTGACAGTTATTCCCATGCTCAATTTTAACTATTTTACAAACATAGTGATAGCTGTTTGTGAATGCGTGAAACTTAATTTCAATTGAAAAAACTTTTTTTTTGTAAGGACCGAGTACTTTAAATTTGTGTTTTTATATAAATTATATTATAAAAGGAATAATAGTGTTCAAATTTAATTGTCCGTGATTAGCTCTCTATTTGAGAAAAACATTTCAACAAGTACTGTCAGAAACGCATGGAATTGACTGGTACAGAGTCCTTCCTATTCGAGTCGAAAGTCTTGTAGAGTTACCTCAAGAATTTATACTGTATCAAAATAAAAACATAACATTATAAATGATATAACTACAATTTTTTAAAAATATGAGTTTGGAACATAAAATTGGCATTATATTTTTCCAGAATACTATACATATCATTAATAACAATAATTCGATATATATGTTTTAAATTATTGGTTCATTTTAAACTAATAACGTATTTAAATAAGAAAAAAAAGTGTCCAAATATGAATTCTTTTAGTTTTTATTACATATTTTTCATAATATTTTAAATTTTTTGTAATAAAGTATTTACAAAATAATCAAATACCAGTCAATATAAAGTTTTATAATTTCATATTTTTACATGCAAGTGTTCAACCAATTATTTTGAATAAATTTAGTAGTTCCTTATTATTTCCTTGGTTATGCAATTTTGATAAAATATTCATGCAAAATAAGTCAGTGCCCTGTAAAAGCAAATATTTTTTCTAAATAAAAGGAAAAGGAAATAAGCAGATTTAAAACTTAAATAGGACTAATATATTAAAAATTATAACCACTAAAATTGCTTTATGAAGTTCAAGATATTTTTTCCAGACTGCATGTTTTTGATTACAAAATAAATAGCTAATTTAATAAGTTATATTTTAATAATTAATAGTAGCTAATTCAATAATTAATTTAATAAAAATAGCTAATAAAATAAAAACCATTTGCAGTAAGACAAGATATTTGTGAAATGTAAATATTTGTCTTGTGTAAATGTTAGTAAACTCTATGAACTTGTTAATAATAATTGCTAACTTATTTCTGACAACAAGTAAAAATATCAATGTTAATTTCTTCACTTGGTACTATTTTCCATTCAGGTTATATTTTTTCATTTTCTCATATTAAATAATCTATAGTGATAAAAATCACTAAAAAACCTATTAAATTAGATGCAGAATGCTGAATTTTGATGATAATATTTATTTTATATTTAAATATACATTTGTAGTTAAGGATCTTTAAATGTAGATTTACCCATATTAATTTATTAAAAATTTTAATTCTATTTGATGCTCATTTCTAGAACACAACAGTTTTACAAACACTGTTATTTGAGGAATTCGAGTAAATTTTCATCTTTATAGAAATGTAAACATATTTACCACCTGTAACCATGGTTTCTTAAAAATATTTTTTCTTTATATGAATACATAACACATTTATCAAAAACAGAAAAATCATGACAAGGAATTCAAAAATATTTTATAGTAATGGCCAGTCAGGGATTAAATATGACTGATTATAGATGAAATGACAAACGAGTGTTTTAAATCGCGGATCCACTAACGTGATTCATATGCCCTAGATGTAAAATGCAGAATTTGAAGGAAATAAGACTAGAATTTTATAAAGTAACTATTGAGCATTATTTTGATTATTTTTACATATTATTTCATTAAAATTTGAAAATGATTTGCTTTTGTTATATTTTCAAGCTCTATGTTTTCAGGAAAATGGCACATTTTCTCCCCGTTTATCAGAAACAAAACTTTTCTTTTGAAAGCACTTTTAGTAGTTACATATTTATGTACGGTGAAACTGTTGAATGTCCCTCTATGTCACCTAATTTCACATCTATGAATTTCTTCTGAAGTTAAATAAAACAACGAGTTAATCAAACTGAAAGTGCTACCATACAGATTTTGAAAAATACTAATTTTTATACAATATCGAGTATTAAACTTTTTAATGTTATGATGAGTCTAGGTCCAAATAATACCTAGGATCCAAATGAGTTTGAAGCCAACAAAAGTCAGTTTAAATGCATGAAATAAAATTCTATTTTTTGTATCATAATTATGTTATTTGATTATTAGTTCTGTATTTACTTTGATCTTGTCTGCAATACATATTACAAACTTCTCAATGCTATTGTTTGAGATTTTAATCAGTTAACTTATTTTACTTATTTATTATTAATCAAGTAGAATTAATCAACAGGTTATAATAATAAATTATCTTACTTTTATAATACTTATTTCTGACCTTGGAAGAGTTCGCATTATATACTTTTTGTTTGTGAAGAAAGTTTTATATAGGGTGATCTTTTTTAAAGAGACAGTAATTGGAGAACCCTGTAGCTCGATCTGATAGCCGAAATTGCACCAACTTGGTACTTAGACTAACCAAAACACGGGAAAAAGGATTCCGTGTAAAAAAAGTAAGTTCCAAAAATTAAAGCTAGGGTATTTTGTGCGCTGCTGTACTTTACAATAACGAGAATTAGCATAAAACACGGGAATCAAAGAAAAACGCAAAAGTTGTGCGATGACAGCGCTAGTAATAAGAGCTATTAAATCAAGCAGTAGAGAACTCATCGGAGAGCAGCGAATAATCTCATCTGAAGTAAACGAGCTGCAATGGCCATGTCTCTCACGTTACCGGAACATGCGTTACTGGTGAAGCTGTACTATATGCATCAATGTAATGCATCTACAGCTCTTTAGGAATTTTTA
Source organism: Latrodectus geometricus (assembly GCA_026290005.1). Lineage (NCBI taxonomy): Eukaryota > Metazoa > Arthropoda > Arachnida > Araneae > Theridiidae > Latrodectus > Latrodectus geometricus. Next base: position 571,166 of record JAPDSC010120625.1, on the reverse strand, counting down.
ACCAGAAAAAAATTACAAAAGGAGCCTTTATCACTGATTGGTCCTAAGAAAATGATTAAGAAGTTCGAGGAAATGGAGTTATTGACCTCTCGTGCTGTTAGAGAACGTAAACCAGTATCAAAAGATGTAATTACTTATGTGGCAACTGCGGAATATTTCTCGGGATATGTTACGTACGGTTGTGGAGAACGTTGTGTAAAGAATTCACGGTGCTCACATTGAATGTGATCTAATTCTTCACCAGGGAAGTTAATGTAGTTAATAAACATTAATAATTTAATTGTACGATTGCATGTGTTAGTATTCTTCTTTTCTCACATTTTATACATTGTAAAGCGCAACTAAATGCCCTAGCGATGATTTTTGGAATCCAAGAAACAAAATAAATAAGATATTAGGTATTTAAATAAATAATTAAATTCGATATCTTAGGGTTTCAGTGAATCTAAATCTGGATGATAGGGAGTCGAAACATTGGAAACCTGCATTTTGAATAAAAAACTAATTTTAAGTACAGAATTCGAATGATTTTGAATTTAATTTTTTTGATTTGCTGGTTAAATTATTTATGATTAAATGCCTTCTTTACCAAGCAAGGAAGGAAACCGATAAGAATAAGGAAAGAAAAAATGTCAAAACTGATTAAATTGCTTAAAAATATCAATTTTTTGCCAATTTCATTTCCTAAAATCATTTAAACCTTGTGGCGTTATACTCGTGTAAAAATTTTGTCTTAAACCTATTTTTTCAAAAATGGTTTAATTTGCCTAAAATATTTGTGTCCAGTGACTGACCTCCCATGAAAGGACTTATATTTTTCTCGAAACAGCATTGGAACTTCCAGGGTACAGAACTGTGTTCCTGGAATCAAAATTAGATACATCGGACAAAATCGAAAAGTAATCACTTCCAAATTCTAAGAAAATGTGGTTTATTTTTTGCTATTAAACACGCACGTGGTTAGCAACATTGTTTTTCAAATATTGCTAGTTTAATACTACCAAATTTTAGTTTTCAACAAATAGTATTACGTTGAAAACTATGGACTTCATTCGAAAATTTGACTTTAAAAAATTATCGAGTAAGTTTTATTTTGTATCTAACGTGTATTCTTTACATTTTGTTTATTTATCACCGATATTAGCCAATATCAATATTTATTAACATGCATGTTTAGTTTTGAAATTTTCAAATATTTAAAATAAATATTGTGAAAGATTTGAAAGTACTGAAGAAGATGACTTTAAATAAAAACATAATATCACACTATATTTGCCGTTTGCATTCTGCAAGTTCTAGAAATTAAATAGTGATGGATTTCCAAAAGGTGAAGCCTGTATGACATAGAATCTGGATGCGAAATCACTTGTTTATGCTACAAATTTTAATTTTATATAAAATATCGTGTAGAAAATATAAAACAAATAATAGATTATGAATAATGATTTGTAATTAATTTTTATTTCCACCAAATTCCGAGTAGAATATTTAATGTATTTGTTAGGTATGGCAAAAATACTACTTATTTAGTCTGGAATAATTAGGTCTTGTTGGAACTCATGTATAATAGGAAATCCTGATGAGAAAAGTGTCTTGTAAGTATAAGAACTTTCGGGAGATAATGTTTAAATATTTATAGTTTAATAATTATGGACTATAATATAAATTTTTCTACATCCATAATACATTTAGCATCTCAATAGGGAATGAATGGGCTTATTTAATGAAAAGGCATTGACGTGTAACATTTCCTTGCAAAGAGGAAAATAATTAATATTTTTTTTTTCAAAAAATACCTTTTTAGATAAAATAAGCTCCAAAATAAAAATTTCATTAGAATTAGAACAAATGGGAAAAATAGCTTATGAAAATAGATCAAAAGTTTATCAAAACATGATGATAGTTTTAAATAGCCATTGAAATAAGCTCTGTAAATCTTGCGGCAAAACAAACCATAAAATGCATTGCAAAAAGTACTGTAAAAATTACATTAAAAGGTTCTGTAAAAGTTACACTAAATGGTGCAAAAAATACAGTGAAAAGTGTTGTACAAATGATAGTAAAAAGTGCAAAAATTACAGTAAAACTTTCCGCAAAAATTTTTACGAATGAATTTAGTTCTTTGAATCGATTTTAAATCAATATACTATCAAAGCAATGCAAGGCTGTATTTAAAATTAATCGAAAACGACCTTTTGACACAGTTTTAAGAAATTAATAGTTGGCAACGTTTGCAACACACGAATGTGAAGAGCCGAAAAAATGAAAACTCGTGTTTATTATTTGTGTGCTCAACTATGCTGTAGGATAAAACGTAGTGTTTATTGCAATACTGCAATGGGTGTAAAATATATCAAATTTTGTGTGATTGTTGGAAAGAATAATAATTTGTATCACGATGATTAACATTTCAAATTGAAAATAAACTGTAAATTTATTTTTCTTACATTACCTGTCAATATTAACTAAAAAAGACACCCAGTATTTATTGATTTAAAAGATAATTTTAAATTGTATTATTGCTTAAAGTGGAAATAATTCTAAAATAGAGAATGAATACTTTTTTTAAATTTGTTTCAAGTTGAAAAGTGTTCCATATAAGAGAAATTGAATTGAAAGTACCTTTTCTATTCAACATGAAATTAAGTTCTATTATTTGAATCTGCAATAAAATATATTTAAAATGTAAATTATATGAAATTTTAAGATAAAAACTAATGATGCAGAAATAAACATTTGATTTTTTTAAATCCCAATTTTAAATTTTAAGTTTTCTCATTCCTGGTATAAATTAAAAGCCTTCTCAATAGTAAAATATTTACAGGATTAGTAATATAAAACACGAAAAATTACTAGGAGTATATAAAACTTTAGAATCAAAATATATTCAAATTATTCAATTGCATACGTTTATTATTGATTGACGTCTTTTCGAATGATATAATGTATTAAATTCTACATTCACAAATTTTTAAAAGAATGGGTGTTGAAATCGGTGAAAGTGTTTTAAACCAGAAATAAGTTTGAGATTTTTACCAAAATACTAATTAAAATTTATCGATGCAGTTTCATATCCTTTAATGCGAAATATTTTCTTTCGATGGAATTTTTTTAATAGTTCTTGGAGTTATAATCAATCTATTTGAAAAGAATGCATATTTCTCACAACCATAATTTGGCACCTATAGCAGAGGCTTGGGGGCATATGTAAAATCCCATTGATGAAGAAAACAATGAAACAAAAGACTATTTTTTTTAAACAATAGAAAATTATACGATTCTTTGATTATACGATTATTCAAATATACGATTCAGTGATAAGCTATTTGTGTCTCTTTGAAACACATTTTAATATCAATAATTATTTTCTGACTTTATACAATACGTACACTAAAATGTCAAAACTAATGTTGCTATTCAAACATTTTTGTTAAATATAACTATCTAAAATTAATCTGCCTCTTAAAAAATTTTATTAAAAATATTCTCGAATATTTCTTATCAAAGTTAATCAAAACTGTTAATGAGTGGTAAATTTCTTTTAAAAATTTCCAAATTCGCAAGTTTTGACAAATGAGTTCTTTGAGTAAAGGATTCAGATTTTTACCAGAGAAATGTATTTATATAGAAACTATATATTCACAAAAAGTTGCAAGAGTATAATTTAGATACATTCGAATTTCGCACTTTCTATTTTTATTAACAGTTACAATTGTGAAATCACACATTAAATTAATACCATACGCACATACAATTAAAATATTTTGAAGATTTATAATATCTAACGATAAAAATTAATGTGGTTTCATGTTCATAAAAAAGTTTGTTTCATTGTGAATGCCAAAAAAGCATTTTGACCACTAAAATGTTATTCTTTTGATGTTTCAGATTAAAAAAAAATTTTTTTTATCAAAATTATGAATTTAAAATATTTATTTTTGTAAATAAATTTTACAATTTTCAATCTTATGTTTTAAAACACAAATTTGACAATTTTTTTTGATTTTAAATTATTGTTTTTATTCTCACTGAACATATACTAGGTTTCGTTAAGAAATGGTTTTATATCAGTTTGGTGGAACTTGCACCGATTTTCTTGATGGACCAGATTTCAAATATGAAACTGGATTCAAAATCATAAAACAATCAATATTTTTATTTTGTTATTCAATCATTTCTTCTATTTTCTTAAAAATTGTAACAAATTTAATGTATCAAAAACATATAGTTAAATTCAGATGGTTTCATTCAAAAGTCGAGCACATAAGCTGGTTTACAACGAGTTTTCAAATTTATGTAAAGAACTATAAAAGTTGCCTAAGAAAAATAATAGTTTCAGAAAAACAATGACCACCAAAAATTATAAAATTATAGAATTACATTACAAATAATTTTATGAAATGTTATTTGTGATTTTGTCAAGACGTTATATAAAATTATATATATTTAACCTTCTACAGTGACTTTTTATACTATAGAGCTTATTCGATGGAGAACTATAGCCAATATAGCACCCGAATTGCTTCGATTTTCAGCTCAATTTTATAGACAAATTCTGTATTCAAATACCACCTTGTCTTTGAGTGTTTGTGGTTCTTCAGAATCCACTTTAAATTGTGAATTTTGATCTAATTATGCGTTGTTTGCAAAAAATGACTATTGAGTGACGAACAAATTACTTATATGCATAAAGGTGAGGGTAAGCACCTGTCTTTGGAATTCTCGCTTACGAAACCTGGTGATCCAAGTGTCAAGAAGAGGTCAGACTTGAGCTCGCACTAAGTTTCGTGGTCCACACCAGCAGAAAGACTATGAAAGACACAGATTAAACGGACACGTTTAGTCTTTGGCTTTCATAGTCTTTCTGCTGGTCTGGACACCCAAACACGGGGCTCCAAATTATTACAAACAACTACGCTTGGAGTGGGAATCGGACATACAAACTATTGAAGTTAGATCAAAACGTTAATTACTCAGCTGCTATCCCGACAGCATATGGCAGGACATGGTGGTAGGGTACTCTTTGCAATTTGAACAATAGTTGTAAAAGTATAAGCATAATTGTAAGAATTTATCAGTCACTGAAAACGGTTTTTCAAAAAATAATTTGTTTCATGGGACATATGCTTTTGTGTGTGATAATTTTAATTATTTGTTAATATTTAAAATTAAGTTGAAGGAAATAACATATTACTAAGCTTAACAAGAAACTTTGATACAAATAATTATGCGATTGATAACTTGAATATCTTGTCCAGAATGAGAGAAATGAATAAGCGCCACTTGAAAACAACAGCACATTTCTTTATATTAACATTTAGTTCACCCAATTTTTTTAATGTTAATTTTATTTTGATAAAAAAGTAAGATTCTATAAATAATATCAGAAAAAATTACATTTTATGTAGAAACAATGACACAGTAATTTTATACAAAAATTGTTGCGTAGTGTTTGATTCAAAAGTTATAGAGAAAATATATTCACAACTCGAGAAAGGAAACATTTTAGACATAATTTAAAAAATTATTTTCGTATGTTAACTATTTAATATCAACTGATATAAATATTTGAAATATTTAAAATCATTTAAAATTTCGAAGATCATTGATATATAATCATTAACTAACACTCTTTGACGTTAGTCTCTCCCAAAGTCCTCCACATGAAAAAGTCAAGTCACTGGAAAAATGGAAACATCTCGACGAGCGATAAGCTTCTTTCCATTTATGTTTAATTAAATTTTTATTGGGAAAAATTAGTTTTCTTATATTCTGTCATTGTAAATAAGAAAGCTTACATTTTAAACTAATAAAAAAAACATGTAAAAGATGGTTCATTATAAGCTTTTTAAATGAAACTCGTCGAGTTCTCTTGCAGCAGTGCATTAATGATATTTGCATATTGATTAACATATTTCCGGTAATATATAAACTATTCCTTTACGTATCTGCAAAAGGCAAGTCAATGCAAAAGGGAAACATCTTGACATGTGATAAGCTTCTCCCCACTCATGTTTAATTAAAATTAAAATATTCATAAGAAAATTTTGATTTTTTTCATATTCTGTCATTGTAAGTAAGAAAATGTAAACAATATGTTTATCGGTATTCTATGGACATTTTATTCTTTTAAAAAATGCGTAAAACAATGGGTTGAAAATAAGCTTTTAATTAAGCTCGTCCAGTGCATTAATGATATTTGCATTTCTAACAACACATTTCCTTAAATATATAAACTACTCCCTTACGTATCTGCAAAAGGGAAAGATCTTGACATGCGATAAGCTTCTCCCCACTTATGTCCAATTAAAATTAAAATATTTATTGGGAAAAAGTAGTTTTCTTATATTCGGTCATTGTAAGTAAGAAAATGTTTGCAGTATGTTTATCGACATGATACGAACATTTTACTCAGTTAAAAAAAAATACGTAAAACAATTAAGAGTGTTGAGAATAAGCTATTAATTAAGCTCGTCAAGTGCTCTTGCAGCAATGCATTAATATTTGTATTTCTACAAACACATTTTCTAAAATATATAAAATTTTCTTTATTTATCTGCAAAAGGCAAGTCATTGCAAAAGTGTAACATCTAGATGTGCGATAAGCTTCTTCCCACTTAAGTTTTATTAAAATTTATATAGATAGTAGGAAAAATTTATTTCCGTATATTCTGTCATTGTAAGCAATAAAATAACATTAAATCAAATGAATTTTTTAAATATTTATTTTTTTTGCATTGTAATTATTTATCACAATTAATTACTTAAATTATGAATGTCAAATAATTTGTTATTTTGCAAATATGTGTAAAAACTAATTATTTCCCTCATTCGTGAAGCTAGAAAATAAAATTTAATGAGTTAATTTCCTTTTAAATAATCAAATTTAAGTGATTGCAAATACTACGAGATTTGAAAACTGGAATGAGTCCAAAATAATTACTTATCGATTTTAATAGATTTGTTCTTGTAATTACGGATGATTTTCTGAAAAGATAAATTTTCATAACACTTGAACACATTAATTAATCTTTAATTTTAACTATTTTTGAAAGGAAATGATTTTAGAAACATTTAACATCAAATGTTAAATGAATAAATAAGAAGGGCATAGTTTTTATGTCTTATTTCTGAGTTCGTTTTCATTCTGAAGATATTAAAATACATTTTCTTAAACTCATACAAAATATTAAAATAAGATTATATTTTTATTTAAGTAAAAACAATAAAATGAATCTACGATTATCAGCATTTGAAAATATTTGCTGCTCTGCGATTTACAATTGTCATGGAAATAACATAAAATTTAAATTATATTACCTATTTGCTTACGTGATAATGTTAATTTTATGGTTATGTGGGATTTAAAATAACCAAATTTGAAACTTTAAATTACATAATCACAAGTGTACTAGGAAAAGAAATAAATTACAATTGGTAACTTAATATTCATTTGAAATTTAAAAGGAAGGTGAATGTTGGTATTATATAAATTAAAAAAAAATTATTTTGAATTTTGTTTAACTCACTATGAAAGGTAAAATCTCGATTTTATCTCTAATTTTACCACCAAATGTGTTTCCAAAATTAAAAGTTTAGTCTATTATTTTAAATGTTTTGATAAAAACAGTTTAATTTCTACCAAAATTGACATTTCGAAAAAAATGTATAAGCTAAGTTTATTTTTTGTGAATAATTGGTTATTTACTTGTATAATTAGTTATTAGTTTGATTTCAGGAGATTTAATTATGCACCACTAGTGATTATCTTGTATCTCTTTGCTTTTATAAGTAGGTGATTTTTATAAATTATCATTTTTTTTTAATTTTTTCTATTTTATGATTTGAATTATTTATAATGGTTGTCCAAATTTAAATTACAGGGAAGAATTTTAATTTATATCTAATTGTTATAGCTAGTCTAGGTATTTGCCTGAACAAGCTGTTTTTTAAAATGTAAATGGTTAATGTAATGCTTATTTCTTATCATCATTGAATCATTTATAGTTAAAATTTGTAGAGATGGTTTATATTATCAATTATACTGTTTCAAAATATAAAGAAGATTAGAACGATTTGGATCCTTACTATATCCTGCGGGGTATATTTTGAAAGATAGCATTCAATTATTGATGTATAAATATATCTAATTTTTAAAATTTAAAACTTAATGTATTATATTTCAGTTTTATATTTCAACAATAGAAACCAGTATCAGTAAAAGTTTATTTTCTTTATATATATATATATATATATATATATATATATATAATATTTCTAGGATTATTAATTTAAATATTATTAATACTAGGGTGACAGTTGCAATTATTCAATATACCGACAGTGAGATTGATTCTTAAAACTATTGTAATTTTAAGAAAATTAAATGCATTTTTAAACTTGTGTCTGCAAAGTATTGAAATGAACTGCATAAATTAATACCACTTTAAAATCATTTCATGTTATCTATTGCATTTAGAAAACAGAAATATCTCCCCTTCCAACAATTGATACGATGATGGTTCATATTCATGTTATCAAGTAAAGAAACATTTAATGTTCCTAAATACTTGTGCATTTTTTTCTTTTAAAAATTGCATATTTGTTTAGCGAAACGAAACAAACATTCATATTGAATCAGCAAATTCAATCATAAATGCAAATATTTTAAAATATTGTTCCACATCAAAAAAAGATTAAAATTGATTGTTTTTCTCATATCAAAATCATAAATGCTTACATTAATGAATTACACAAAAAGACTACCTTGTAATTGTGGCTGATATTGTGACAATATCTTTAACTAATAAATCTTATACTTTACGGCAAATATTTAAAATAATAATATTTGTATAATGGATATGTAGAGAGAAATAAAACTAATATTTGAATTCTTTTCTCTAATTATATTTTTGATGCTTACATAATTTAAAGAAATTGTAATTTAGCCTAGCTTATTAATAAAGTCCACACTATGCTATTACTATTATTATTCAGATTGAAAGTTTTACACTGCAAATAAAAATGAATGGTGTAAACAACGTTGCCATTAAATGTTGAAATCTGATTAAAATTTTATATTTATGTCAATAATCACCATATAACTTTCAAACTTAATAACAAAAAATTATATTCGATTTAAATAACAATTAGTGATAGGGAAGAAGTTCCATCAACAGAAGAGGAAAACTTTTGGTGATTATTGGATGTAAACTAAAAAGAAATTATATTTGCGCAAACTTCATAATATTAAATAAAATTTACAACAAATGATATATAAATAATAAATATGGAATAAAATCTCAAGTTTTAATGAGGGAAATTTTTTTTCTTAAAGCTTAAATAAAATGTAGAACAAAAAAAAATCTTACATTTAAATCTTGTTCAGTTAAATAAGTAAAAATAGCTTCTAAACCTGTTTATTATAGAATTAAAATTATCATATCTATTTCCAGGTAAAATTTTGATACTGGTTTTTATGTTGATAGTGATGATTATTTGTGGGTAATTTTTTGATTCATGACAATGACATTAAAAAAGGGAATGTAGTATCATATTATAACAAATACTGCTCTCGATTTTTAATTTTGAAATAATAATATTTATTTACAAATTAATGAGAAAATTAAAAAAAAGTTCATTTACGCTCTTAGTTTTCCTCTTCAAATTCATGAAAACTACAGTAAATGATACTGAAAATTTTGAAGACTTCGTTTATTTCATTTTTTAGTTTACTTTATATTTTTAATGTTGTTTCTACCATGAACCTTAAAATTTTCTTAAACATGATTCAGTTTATTGACTTTAAACAATTCTATACACAACTTTACATTATAAACTGTTTTTCAAATGAATATTTTACATGTTAGTAAAATAAATTGCTTTTTCTTTTTTTAAATGACAAGGTCTAGGAAATGTTTTTTTTATTTAAGTAAATAAAAAAAAGTTTGATTTACGATGCTCTGGAATACAATGGCTTATCCAATTCTGTTATTTATTTAATACTTGTATCTTTGGTAAACTCGTCAAAAATTTTATTTCATGGTTTTCAATAACATTTGTCAAAAGATTTAAGAAATAGAAAATACAATATTAGAAAATGATAGCGGTCAAATATTATGCTCGTTCATCCATATCCTGAACAGTTTTACTATTTCTTCTCAGATAGCTCAAGCGAAGCTAAAAAGTTTACTAGAAATAGATTTATAATTCAGCTTCTACCAATTGTTTCAGATAAGAATGCTGTTAAATGACAAATTTTGATCTAGATTATAGATATTCTTATAGAGTAATAAATTCTTAGTGATAATTGAACCAAAACCGTAAAGAACATTATGGCATCATACAATTTGAGCGTATGAAAAGTATTTTAAACTCATGTAAATCTGTTTCATCAAATAATTAATCCTCACTAGGTAAACTTATATTATCTTAATACAATTATATATAAGCATCTAGAGAAATAGATTAAAATTATGAGTTGAAAACATATGTCTTCTTACTTGAAATTATTATTAAAATAATAGAAGAGAACTTTTAAGAAGCTAATTCAAGTTTTGTCATGAGAATATTCTCTCTGGTGATACAGGTATATTTAGTTCCAGAACATTATCAAAGGTATCGTGTTTCAAATGTTTGTCAAATAAATCACACGTTCTTTTGAAATTGTAGGCAGTAATTTTGCAAAAAATGACTTATGGCATTTAAACGTGATGAATTAGAGTGTGTGGAAAAAACTTTGAAATTCCATATGAGTGAACATTTCTCTTGCTAAATAAAATAAATGTATTAAACTAAACAAGTATTTATACTACCACTCACTAAAATATACGTTTTCGCTTTTCTATTTGAAACTAAATCTTTGTTCGATATTCCTCTATTTAAGCATTACCTGCTGCTTTATGATAGAGAATCTTCGAAACTTAAAATTTAATGTAGCATGATTATTGAATAAAAGGAGAAAGAGAGAAAAAAAAATTAAATAGTACTCGAGAGATCCCAGCTTTTATTGAATCTCTTCATATTCCCTTATGCAAATGAGAAAGCTGCTTAAGAAGTAATCAAATTATTATCCTGATTTCATTATAGTGGAATTTATACCTATGTGGATAGTATAAGATTACTTTTGTCTAATACAAAAATACTCTTGAGGTTCTATCAGCATTATATTTTTTTTGGTTTTGAATTTATAAGTATTTTAGAACTTTCTTTATTTTGAAGGTAATGTAACTGTCCTTCAGCAAAGAGTCTAGAACTCAGTAGATTATTTTTTTGGTTTCATTTCATAAGTAATCTTTTCAGCAGTGAATATAAAATATCTAAAATAAAGCAGTATCCATTATTCAGTTTGCCTAAAAAATAAAGTAGCCTAAAAATTTTACGTTAATTATGCATGCATTTGAAACTATCTATAATCCTATGTAAGAGCGTCATTGCTTTTTCTCAGAATATTTTATAACTTACCATACTTACTATTTGTTTATAACTATTTGTTTTATGCTTGGAATCACATTTGCAATATATTCTTGATCTAAAATAAAATTCCATTGCATTTAATTGAATTTAGCAAACAATATATGAGTAAAACTTACACAAACGGAAAGCTTTAAATGCTTTTACGAAATGGGGGAAATATTGCTAAGAAATGTGCAAGCAATATATAGAAAATGTTTCTGAAAGGCACTTATGTTATCGATTTCATAGTCTTGTATATCTTTCGAAACGTAAACATATTTCTTTGATTATTTCGAAAATAAAGATTTTATACCCTATATTTCGTGTTTTTGGAAGTTTTAAATTAAATATTTTTATTTAATATTCATTTGTAGAGAATCTTTGTTTATAAGACTTTATATTGAATTTTCTAAGACGATACCATTTCATAAGAACCTTCAGAATTTCTTTTAATATTTCATATACACTACATAAATTATCTGTAAATTATTAATAAATTTAAAAAGTTTAAGCATTTTTCTAATTTCTTTAGTTTTTCAGACTTTTGTATTATATTTTGCAGTTTTAAATAAATCTAAATAAATTATTTATGTACATTATTTCATTCAAATCGTTATTTTCGTATTTCTGAATTTCTTAAAATGTTTTTTTCACAATTAAATTTATAAGCAGATTTATTTCATACCTTAAAATTTTGTTATCACTAATATGACAAGAATTATTTCAATGAATAAGGAATATTGTCTCATGAACAATATTTTTATAATACTATACGTATAATAACAAAATCAAAACAATAATAACAATTTAAAACATTGTGCAAACTAATATTTAAACACGAAGATTGTTCAATTGGGGGTTAATAAAATTATCCAAAAAATGTTGAAGATTCATTTTCCAAAACCATCCAAGATATCGATTTAATTTTCGTTTACAGTGGTTTTGAAAAACCTCAAAAATTTTCAATTTCTAATGTTATGCTCATTTACCTTTTAAATATAAAGGAAACACTTCTTTACTTAGAAAATTTTATCTAATTGGTATTTTGTCTATTCGTTTCAAGTATTTCACTTTTGTTAAAGTTTCAGTGAAATTTTATTTGAAATAAAGTAAGAATAATGTTTTGGTGTGCTTCGCTGAAAGCCCAGCTATCATTGTTATTTTGAATGAAGATAAATGCTTGTTAATAAAAGGCGTTATTTCATTAACTATGTCAGACTAAGTGTTCATCATTTTGCAAGAAGAGTAATGAGTTTTCATGTAATAAAATTAGACAATGTCTGCTGTTAAGTATGAGAATTACGAAGCGTAAAGCAACTAGGGAAATATTAATACGCATAAAATGACAACATTTTCTAACTACTTAACCATGAACTTCTCTACTATTATATTTTTTAATTTCATTAAATGAATCTTACATTATTATGTTTGATACTCGTTTTAAGAGAAAATATGATATACATTTAATTATTTTTAAATAAATCTGTTTATGAAATTATTTGTTGGTAAAAGTGATTCGATAAAGTTTATTTTAATTTACCTCCAAATTGAATGTCAGTAGAAAAATACACTTTATTTTAACAGAAGAACTGAAATTTATGTTTACTGCTATAAATACAACGTTTTGGGTTTCAATTTTTACTTATAAAATTCCAAATAAAATTTGTTATAAATTACACGATTGCTTTTTGCGTTATTTAACGAAATATCTCGATTTATTCTTAATCTTAGATGAAGCAGGTAATCATAAAATGAATAGCCGTTCATTTGAAACTTTAAACACCCAGTGTGTATTATTTTTCTAAAGAATGTTTTTCATTGAATCACAGAGGTTTATATTGTATAGCAGGATGCGCGGGAAATACTACCAAGTACATCATACATCATACCAAGTACATCATACAAGTACAACATATAACAAATGTTGATTTTGACAGCTGAATTATAACAAACTAATCTCAATGTTAAGCAGTGAAAAGTAAGGAAATTAAGTGAATTGTAATTTTACACTCTAATAAGAGGGTTTTTAACAAAAGGCTAAGGTGAATACTCATTTTTAAATAGCCTAATATTATACTAGGATGCATTACAAAAGCATTTTTTACATTTAGCGAAGTTTAAAAAAAATTCTTTTTCTTGGTCTTAAACTGTAAGCTATTTGAAAAGATGTACTGAGTAAGTTAATAGAGAATTTAAAGTCTAAGGTCTTATAAAAGCGTGACCATGAGAAAGAAATGATTAACTTTGAGAAATTCGATACAGGCATTATTTTAAACAAAAAGTCGCTTGAGTTATGAGGTATAGTGATTTTATATTTTTGTTAATCAGGTGATTTTTAAAATTAATTTCTTCATATTTGTCTCAATTTGTTGTCATATTACTAATTTAATCATTTCCTTCAATATGTATTCGTGTTTTGACACCGCATTGAGAACTGCCTAACGACGTTATACTGTTGTAAGACATTCAAACGTCCACTGTGAAATGAGTTTCTGAGAGCACTTTTATAGATAATATGCCACTTTCAGGTGTTGCAAGTGAAAAAATCCAGAAAGCTCCCAAGCACCCACCCAACATATATACATGATGTTCAATAATAGATATCAAACTCGCGGTCTTATGCTTTGAAGCACGCTTACTATAAAGACAAGGTAAAACTAGCTGACGTGCTTTCAATTGTTTCACATTCATTATATAATGCTACAAAAAACAATCTAATGGTTTTTCAATTTAAAAGGCAATTTTATGTGTGCTGTATGCTAAAGTATTTGTAATTTTACAACTGACATGAAATATGAATTTGTTTTGGACAGTGCAATTAAACACTTAATATTATTGATTTCTTATTTTGTATTACGACTCTTAATTTATATATTTATTAACCTGTTTATCAATGGCTTCATAAACAGATTTTTATCAGATTTTATTTTGAAACACATACTTTATCATAAGCAAAAAACTGTAATTTTTTTTAATTGCTAAAGTTGCACGTTTTAAAATATAAATATAAAGAATATAAATAATATATGAAATATGGCGAATTCTTCCACAAATGTAATAAATTCTAAATATTCTCACTTATAAAACAAATCATCAGTGGATAATATGAGAAGTAATAAAAGAAAGGAACTTCAAAATTTTGTAACTCACTGTATCACATTTTAATGTACTCAATAGGTCATAAATCAAACCTCTTTTTACAAATTGTGAATGATACAAATAATATATTATACCAAAACTTATGCTGCAAACCTTTATTTATTAAAACCTTTATTTATTATTAAATAACGTACATTTATGTATTTTAATAACAGAAATTTTATTCTTCCCTTACTAACGAGCTTTTCGCAAACCAAATTCCCAGGAGAAAACTTAATGAAATAATTAATTTTCTGAGGACGACTCTTCACGTGATTTGAGGATCAAAATGCTTAGCATTTATTTCCACATGTCAATTCCAAATTTAGCTGTTAACCATAACTTATTACTATTCATTTAACTATAGTTATTAAAAAATTTCAGTCCAATTTTAATTTGAAGTTTCAGTATACTTTAACTTTTAAAATCTTATAACACTTTCAAAAATTTCATTTGAAAGTGTTATAAGATTCACCTATTGAAATCAGTTTCATTAGGTGACTTTATTATTTGTGGTTGAATACTATATCACATTTTAATGAAACTTTTGGTTGAATACTATATTACATTTTAATGAAAGTGTACTACATTATTCGAATAATTTCTCTTCACAAATTATATTTTTTTAAAAAAAACCTTACTTAATTCATCCATAAAACTTATTTTCTAATGAATCAATGCAATTTTTGTCTTAGAATAAAGTATAATTTAGCTCCTATATTTTATTGTTCAAATCGATATACGACACAATACCTTAGGAAAAAACATAAAACCATAACAAATTAAATTAGCCCTGATGGAAAAGAAAATATAATCTAATTGGGAAATAGAATGATCTGTTACATTTGGAATTACCAACTATACTGAATCAAATGTAATGCATTTCTTGATAAGATTAACTGGTATGGAAAATATTTGAGTTGTCTTTTTACTTTATTTCTACAACATATTCCTTTTTGGAATTCAACAAATCTTTAATGATACATTATTCTTTACTAATGAAATAAAAAGAATGATGCTAAACGAATGCACTGATTATTGTTATCATTTAAGTTCCATTAATAATTATTTCTAAATCAAAGTAGATATTATTTACGCTATACTAATTTTATTTAAATTCTTTTGTCATGTATGCTGCTTGATATAAAAACACTTTAGACCTTTACTGTTAGGCAATTACTTATAACAACTTTTTACTTGGAATGTTATCAATATCTTTGATTGTCTGCTAAGTTCAAATAGTGTATGAAATACTGCTCCCCATCTTTAACTTTAAAATAATAAAATTATTTATTTACTAATATGATTAATGAGAAAATTTAAAAAAGTTTCTTTATGCTTAGTTTTCCTCTTCAAATTCATGAAAACTGCAATAAACGATACTGAAAATTTTGAAGACTTCAGTTTATTTCATTTTCTAGTTTACTTTATATTTTTAATATTGTTTCTACCGTAAACCTTAAAATATTCTTAAACATGATTCAGTTTACTGACTTTAAACAATTTTATACACAACTTTACATTATAAATAGTCTTTTAAATGAATATTTTACATGTTAGTAAATTAAAATGCTTTTTCGTTTTTTAAATGGCAAGGTCTAGGAAATATTTTTTTTATTTAAGTAAATAAAAAAAAGTTTGATTTACGATGCTCTGGAATACAATGACTTATCCAATTCTGTTATTTATTTAATACTTGTATCTTAGGTAAACTCGTCAAAAATTTTATTTTATTGTTTTCAATAACATTTATCAAAAGATTTAAGAAGTAGGAAATAAAATATTAGAAAATGATAGCGGTCAAATATTTTGCTCTTTCATCCTTATCCTGAACAGTTTCATTATTTCTTCTAAGATAGCTCAAAAGCGTTAGATAGTTCAAAAATAGCGTCAAAGTTATAAAGAAATATTTAAAATTGCTCAGTAGTGAAAAATAAGAGTTTTAAAGATATTATGAAATGAAAAAAATTCATTCTAAATTAAAAAAATAATTCTAATTTAAAAAAAAACTAAAAATGTAATGACACCATTAAACACTTTATTAATTTTATTTACATAATCAAAATTAATCATTGTTTTATATTGATTATTTTGTATGATTAGTAAAAATTGTATTTATTATTAATATCTTAATGTTATATTTTTCTACTTTCCTTTAAGAAGTTACTGTATGATTATATAGTTTTCCTGGGAAAGCAAATGCTCCTTTTAGAGACATTTTAATAACTTTATTTTCTCTTAAATTCACATGTAATATTGATATAAACTTGGAAAACTATATCATAGAATGAGCGATATATAATTGCAGTTAAAATCAAACAACAGTCAAGAATTATTTGACCATTTCAAAGAAAATTGTTTTTATACATTTGGTTTACATTGAATCTGAATATCTTAATAAATGTTTTGAAAAATTTTGATTAATAAGTATAATAAATAATGGAAATTTAATTCAATAAAAAATGTTTAATAGAATATTTTTAACGATCCACCATTCT
This sequence comes from Latrodectus geometricus, assembly GCA_026290005.1. Taxonomy (NCBI): domain Eukaryota; kingdom Metazoa; phylum Arthropoda; class Arachnida; order Araneae; family Theridiidae; genus Latrodectus; species Latrodectus geometricus. The sequence goes on along the minus strand of JAPDSC010120625.1, from coordinate 554,076 downwards.
TCAATAATTATATATAATTCATTGATGATTTAAAATATTTACTTTTTAAGAATTATTCCAAATAACACATACAAAATGGCACTTCAAAATGAAAATAAATGTTGTTTTTAAAGATAAATAAAACATTTTATGTCAAAATTTTCTCAATAATTCTTTAATATCTGATGAGGTGCTCATTCTTTAAGAATGAAACATGATTGTTTTCCGGAAAGTTAAAAACAAAATATTCTATTGTGTGCGAAATATATATCATGGATTTTATGGAAAGAACAACATGAACAATCAATGACAGAATTCATGTGAATACATTCAGAAAAGATATATAAAGATATTTGAAATAGAAAAAACTATGTACAAAATTAAAAAATCATTTAATGAAAATTCATGCAGAAAATCCATACCCCAACTTGGAAAACCATACCCTTAGCTGAAACGATTTTTAAGAAGGCCCCTTTGCTTTTGTTGTTGGTGAGCTGGCTTTTGTTGTTCGTTAGCGTAACTGGTGAAAATGAAAACTTTATTTACTATAAAATTAAAAATAAATAATAGTTTTTATTTCAGGAATATTTTAGTTTCATGTTAAATTTATATTTAACAAACGATGGCATATTAAATAATTTAAAATTTTATTTTGCCAAAACATGTTTTGTGTAATTTATAAATTTTCTTCGTATTTTTTAATACATCTGGATCAGACATTTTGCCTAGCATGATTTATATTCTAATAAATTTGTATATTTAATCTAAAATTTTATGTCTATGATTTTTTTTTTAAATTTACTGAAGTGTAAGTTGGAAATGCGCGGAATCCGAAAATCTTATATGTCTTTTATTATTTGCTACATTCTAGAAAATGTCTGACATCTAATAGTAATTTGTATCAAGAATAAAATATAAAATTTAAGAAAAAATTTAGCTATTTTTATTAGAAAATATTTCACGGATATGCAATTAATTGAATGCCATATACAATTTCATATTGCATTAGTTTGTACAAGTTAGATAATTATGATAATTATGATCTACATTTATTTTTTGGAATAGAATAATTACGATTGTTTAAATAAACTATCTTTTTAGTTTTAATAAATTATTCAGTATATAATATTTAATCCTAAGGATTTTGTAGTTGCTCAAATCTAAAAAATTACTTCGATAGATTCTAAAACTTCATCAGTAAAACTTATCACGTTAGAATAAATGTAGCTCACCCAATTCTTCGCAAATTTGAATGCTAAAAAATATTTACAAATGCAATTCAGTATCAAGTGTATTGAAGTTTATAATTCTATGAGAGGCATTGTTAATTATCATGAAAATATTAAAATGTTGTACCCAATACTCCTAGTCGAAAAGTAAACAAAGAGAAACCCTTTTTATAAGGAAATTTTTCTTTACTTTACGAGTAGCATTTTTCATATAATAATTCTTTGATGTTAATTTTAAAAAGTCCATTCACTTTAATTAAAGTAATACTATAAAAGTCACAAGATGTAAATCTAGCTATTTAAAATGATGAATAAATTACATTGAATATTTATTCAAAAGCTACTTTGAGTGTATAAAAACTCTGAAAACAGTCACGAATAAAATCTATAATGCTTAATAGGTATAACAAATCAAGTAATTTATAGATTTAACTTATTAGCAAGCAAATATATAAATAATGCTTCATAGGCTTATAGATTCGTTATTTTGGTTGAATGATGCATATTAACAAACAAAAATATAACAACGCAGTAAATTCCCTTTAGAAATATCATTTTGGTATTTTGACCAAAAAACTCTGGCACTTAATAAAACACGACTACATCATGCTTTCGTGAAAATAAGTTTTTTTTAAAAAAAAGGAGTATAAAATGTTACTAGTCTGTCAGAAAAATGTAATAAATTCTTTATCCATGTGGTTTAGAGAGAGTTCAGAAGTAAATAAATATTCATAGTTAAATATAGTAAACATTTCAGTTGTGGCTTAATCGAAATAGAGAAGAGAAATACACATATTTTTTTGAAAATAATCGTAATTTAAAATTTAAAAATAACTAGAGTAAAACAGAAAAAAAATTATATATTCTGCTATAAAATGGTTTTCGAAAATAATTTTCAAGTCACGTTATGGCTTTTTTTTATATTCGTGTACAATATTTATGAAGCGGGAAAAGCTCAGTTCTAAAACTGTAATATATGAAATAAATGATGTTATAATTATAAAAAGAAAATTCTAGCACGCGCGCACACACACACACAATTCAAAAGTTAATTTGATATTCAAAAGTTAATTTGCGCAATTCAAAAATTAATTTGACTGACCATAAAATATAAAATACCAAGAATTAATAGCAAACTTTTTTAATGTTTCCATATCTTGAATAATTTGAATTAAACAAAACATAATTTTCAATTAAAAAAAAAGCTTCTGTTTATCATTTGCTACCAAAACATATAGTTGATAGAGCGACAGATGTTGTTTGAAAATAATTCAGCCGGAGATGTTTAGAGATATATTAATATAGATTGCCACAAAATATCATCCAAAAAGTTAAAACAAGCATTAAAAAAAATTGAAATAAAGTTTTGGAAATCATAAATTGAAGTTTAAAGGATATATAAACTAAACACAGAATCACTTTTTTACTAGTAATTCGTGATTATTATAGTCATAATGTATAAAATAAAAATAAAGACAAGAAAATTAGAGAGAAATGCAAAATATATTCATTTTATTTTTAAAATAATATTTTGATTTTCTACTTTAAGCTAAATATACCAATAATTTAATAATCCTCAAATAATAGAATCCTTTAGGATGAAACGGAACCTGAACAACAAAATTTGCAAATGAATAAGAAATTAAAGAAAATCTGGTATTAAATCCATACTGTTCGACACCAAGTAGTTGTCAGATTAACAACTGTCTTGTAAATTACCTTCTGGAGGATATTTTATAATACCGATAGACACGCGTGAATGCAGAATGTAAAATGATATCATTCAATTCTGAACTGTACAAGGGCGAACCCTATTAGACCAAGTTGAGCTCAAAACATATAAGTGCTAACTTTTCCCTATTTGATTGCATTTAAGCTGCTTAGAAAATGTTCACTCATTATTAGACTGTGATTATAAGATATTATACACATAAATGTTTTATGTTTATAAAATAATTAATTATTATCTTCCATAAATGAATGAAATAAAAGTTTACATTGGTTTTTATCATTAATGATAAGATATGTATATAATTTAAATAATAATGGTATTTTATACTAAGAATAATATATGCATGCAAAATGACTAACACTACATAGATCTCTTATTATCCCACTGTAGTTTGGGACAGAAACCCGGATCTTTCATCCTGAAAACCACTGTTCTACCTCTAGTTCTTCGTGAGACCAAATCCATTCTATTTTGACAGTAAATCCATTCTCAGTACGTAATGAATGGCCTAACTGCTTGAAGCAGCTGTAAATCATTTCTAATATTCATTACATAAATTGTTTTCTATAAAGACTTTTTATAGACAAGATACATTCTGAGACCTGCTGCATAAGAGGATATTTAAAAAATCTACCAAGTACACACTTTGACAGACGTGCATGCAGAAGACAAAAAAAAATACTTTATTTTAATCACAGTTCATTGATGCATCCATGAATTATTGTCTATTTATATTTCAGAAAAATCTTTTGCAAATTACCTACTTTGGATCTTGATTGGATTGTGGAAGTTCATGGAAGAGGTTTGGAAATAAGCTTTCTTTTACTTAGTGGAGTTTATCTTCTATAAAAGATTTAATTTGGTAAAATATAAATGTTTATTAAAAATATATATTATAGCACATATTTAAGATAAATTATTTTTACTTTTAAATTCTTTTCCAAAATATACAGGTTTTTGAAGAGGTCATCCATATTAGTTTTATTAACTTGAAAATTCTCATAAAATTTAGGAATTTTTATAAACATTACCAATTGAAACAATTTTTCTCTAAAAATTATGAGGAAATCAGAAATCCCCAAAACTATTCAAACTCTTAGGACAAGAAAATTTAATATTTGACACATTACAATAAGAAAAAATTCCGTATAGTATCTTGGGCAAATGATTTGAAGAATAAAATTAATTTGCATATAATTTTTTTTATAAATGTCTTACAAAAATGAAGAATCGAAACAACATAGATATGAAAACGTAGAAATATCCCAAATGCGAGATAAACATTTTTCAATACTTGAAATTATATTTTGTTGGACAAGTTCAAATAAGTTTCTGGCTACCATTTCTGCCAACCAAAGCTGTTACAGTAGCATTCTAATTTCTGGTACAGATCTGGTGATGAGATCAATACTCATTTACACCCTCCTCTAAATGAAATTCACGTCAAAAGAATGACCCTTCAGAGCTATGAGTGTGCATTTGTCCTATTAACATACATACAAATAAAAAATGATTTTGATGAATCCCATTATTATGGGACGG
>JAPDSC010120625.1:519044-534594 GCA_026290005.1 Latrodectus geometricus | reverse complement strand
GTATATATATATATATATATATATATATATATATATACACCTAAGTCTCAAAATATATCAAAATTATATATATATATATATATAATATATATACACCTAAGTCATAAAATATATCAAAATTATATATATATATATAATTTTGAAAATGCAAGCAGTTTTGTATATTAAATGTAAATTGATTTACATTTTTTGTGACATTGAGAATTCAAAGAAAGATGCTTTTGGGTGAAACTAAATTAATGATTTTAAAATTTAATTGTTTATTTTAAAAATGTAACTCATTTCAATCACCTTGCTTTTTTAAATTTTTTTTTGTGTAGTGAGCTGCTTTTGTATTGTGTGCTTAATTGTTAAATGAATGGTATTTTGTCTGATCTTATAATTTTGAAAAAAGATTAATTGTAATCAATGCTATACGAATGTTTTATCAGATTTTTATGCAGTGATGTATAAGCATACATTTGAGTTTATGTGTACTATTTTGATTGCAATGTTCTGTTATAAAAAAACATTATGGATGACAGATATTAAAATCCAAGTAACTTCTATTTTTTTTTTAAATATCCCTGACTAATAAGTTTGCTGTTAATATGGGGCTTAAAATTTATCTTTGAATTTGAAACTGGGAATTTCAGTTCATGTTCTTGATCCAAAAGTATTTAATAAGAGTTAATATCTGTGAATTTTAGTTTATGATATTGAGCAAAGAACTACAGCTAGTTCATATTTGTTGTACTTATTTATTTTTTTTTTTTACCATCGTATGAGGGAAAGAGTAAAATTTCGTGATAAATAGCATTGTATTTCGATACAATTTATTTCTTATGAAGAGGTAAAACGTTTTATATGAAATATATTGTCTCACTTTATTAATATATTCAACTGAGAATAAATGTTTCATTCATTTGTTTAAACTTCCAAAGCAGTTTTTAAAGAAAGATCATAAACTACTTCTAAAACTTTTGTTAAATATTTAGGGGGAAACAAGTTATACCAGAACACGAAATAAAAAAAAAATGTTATTTTTCTACTTGTTCCTTGGCAAGTATTAACTACAAACTTTAAGTTATGCTTGTTGTAAGGGATTGTTTTTCCATAGTTCACTTGCAAAGTAGTAATACATTTTATAAATTTCCTAACATAAATGCAATTAGCTTTGAAAGCGTAATCTTCCGATTACACATGCATATAAATGTGTGTAACGAACTTGATTGGGGGTTTCTGAGCTTATAATAAATTTTTATGAAAATCTCATTATCCCTTTATTTCTATAATTATACTGTTTTGTATGATTTTAATTGGTAATATTAACGGAGTACTATATATAAGCACTGTCTTCTACTTTCTACTTAATTTATGATTGAATACTTAAATGATTGAATTAAACTCAAATATAAAATATTGGGATTTAATTTACATTAAAATGAATATAAAAACAGAAGTATTGGGGTATTTTAGTAAAGTATTAAATTTTTTAAAGTAATATATATATAAATGAGTGATACATATTTATTTATCTTAGATTTACAAAATCATTTATAATGGAAATAATTCGTTTTACACTCATTCACTCTCTGACATACATACATAATAAAATGATACTTCTCCATATCTTTTGTTAAGTGGTATAATTCCATTACAAAAATTTAGTTCCATTGTTCAAGAAAATATAATTTGCCATTAAGTAAATGTTAGGGAGTATGCCTAACTTTTACTAAATATAGATATAGTTAAATATATTTAGTTAGTATTTTCCCATATGGTACATCAGATATTCTTGACAGTACAAGTAAACTGTCTGGAATGTATCAAAGAAATTAAGGAGCACCTTCATGACACTTACTGAGGGTAAAAGTTTTTTATTGCTCTATTCTTGGTTGTAAGATAACCTTTGTTCCTACAACTATGTTTATGGAACTGGTTTTTAATATTTTTTTAACAATGCATTCTTATAAGAGATATATCGTGTGTAGTATATCTTCAATGCCACTTCAAATTTTAAAATTAGTTTTATTTACAATTATTGATTTCATAACTGAGCAAAATTTATTATTTATGAGGAAATGTGTAAACAGTGCTAAAATAAAATGATAAACATTCTAATAGGTTTACTATAATATTTGTACTAATGTACACAACATTACCAATGTGGAAAGATTAATAAGGGAAATAAATAAATATATGTAAATTGGTTTATATGTTTCTCTTACAATGTTTGAAATCTTTGTTTTTTTTTTATTTTCAATTGTTTATATTAAATACAAATCTGAATATGTCTTATACTATTGCTGGCGAAGTTGAAACGTTAAACAAAAAATCTAACAAGAATGAAGGGGTTATGTAAAATAATACTTAAATAATAATTAACTTCGTAAATATATATTTAGGATACTTGTAAAAATATTCGGTCTAAAATATTATTCATTTATATCATTTTAATATGAATTGTAATTTAAAAATTTTTAGAAATAAATCCTTTGAGAAATAAATTTATCTGACAGTTTTTGTATCAGGTAATTAAGAAATCAAGGTCTAATTTCAGGATTTGATCAATTTATTTTCCTTGTTAATAAAAGTTATTATTTCATTTTTTACAATTATATGTCCAGACAAAATGTTTCTGAACTGATAATATATTTTTTAATTTCAACAAATATACAAAACATTGCAAAATTTTCAATGAACTATTTTAACTAAGAAAAAAATGCTAATGACATTTAGTTAAAGGATTTAAAAAATTCTGAAATTGCAAAACAAGAACAATTTCCAGAATGTGAAAACTAAAATGTGCTGCCATTATTTTCTAATTCCGTCGTAAGCTTGGCTTACCAATTACACAAGGGATATTAAATAAAATTGTTTTATTTAGTCATTGTTTATTCAGACTGTTTCTAACTATTTTTCATGATTTTAATGAGTGAAAATAAGAATTCTTTATAAAATTAAAAATAATGTTAGAGCTTATAATTAAAGAAAAAAATTTTTAAAAAAAATTACAAGAAAAAAGGCAAACTGTTGTTATTGTGCATTATAATAATTTGTTTCATTTACAAGAGCTCCGTTAAATTAATATAAATGTTCATGGATTCTCTTAGGAAGTTTACATTCTCTATGTGTGTGAATTTAATCCTATGAAACTATTTATTCTCTATCAAAACATGAAGTGTTGGGTGAACTATCGGATTTTATATAAGGTTAGTTGTTAATTGAGATAACAACCAATATGAAACTTCATCATCAAATTACTTAAATGCTGTAAATTCATTAACTTTATGCATAAAATTTATTTTTCGTATACAAAGGATTATCTGAGTTCTGAATTGAATTACATATAAGAGAAATTCAATTATTTTTTGTTCATTCTTTTTTATTGAAAATATTATTTATATATTAGTTTTGTTGCCACATATTTAAATTAATTCTTATCTCTACCCAAAACTAATTTAAAAATATTATTTAAAAGTATTATTTTAAGAAACTAGTTAATTTTTATTTAGTATACTAGAAAATAAAGGTTTAGTTATTAAATTGTGATATGTTCTAAATGTTTATATGATTCTATATATTAATTTTATTTAGTTTAATAATAAAAAATATTTTGCATTTGTATTCAGGTACTTTTGTGTGCAATTAGATAAGTCAGTGGCTTAAAAGTGGTTATCTGTGTGCAATTTGAAATATTTGCGGCAACAATTATGAAATTTGAAAGGTACTTGAAATAATTTTCTTTCTTTTGGGCTCAAAAGCAAATGATTAATATGTTTTGATTATGGAGAAAAAAATAATTCCAAGCATTTATAAAAATATTTTTATCGGAAATACTACTACTGAAAATAAAAAAAAATTGAAAATGTATTATATCACATAATATAAACCATATATTGGTTTACGAAATATCATGATATCCATGAAAACACAGCAGTTGTAGAGTTCTTTGGATGTTAAATTCATTTTACGACTCAAGAAATACTATACTGAGTTCATGATATTATGCCAAGAGAACGTCTCCGTGAAAGTGAGTAAGAAAGTTAAGTAGGTAAACATACTAAGTAAATACATATAAAATATTTTGCATGGAAATTTAAGAATTGAAAAGTTTTCAAAAGATAAAGGCCGTGATTACTGATGGTAGTTTAAAAGTATACCCATGTAACCATTTTAAAGCAATGTTTAGGCATGCGTGAACACCACCTAAACGATGCAGGTGTCTAATAAATTGTGTGCCGTCTTTCCATATTTCATCCCATTATCAGTTTTACCGATACGAAAAGCAGATGTTAGATTAACTGCCCTGCGTATCGGACACACAGGTTTCACACATAAATATCTTTTTCTAAATGAATCAATTCCATGGTGTGAAACGTGTAATGAACCATATACTGTTTATCACAATCTCATGCCCAGATTTTAGCCTTTATCATTCTACATTTTTTAAAACAAATATTTTAACCATGTTTGATTTAGTGGGGTAGCCACCTCATGGAAACCTTTTTGCTTTTTTGAGGGCAATATGTTTCCTTGAGTTTATTTAAATTTTAAAATTGTATTTATTTTTATTTTAAATATTTTATTTAAACTGTTTTTTGTTTCTAAATTTGATTTTAATGTTGCTTGGGTTTTTTTTTTACAATAAATGAAAATTTATAGAAACAATGTTTTGCCACAGCTTATCCTTTTTGGACCTTGCACCAGAAAAATATATATATGATATTTTGGTGTATCATGATACAAATGAGGAAATAAGGATACATTGATTCATACACAGTGGTGCAGGTGAGCTCCAGACTTCTTTTAAAGTGAGATGACGTGGAATACTCGATTATCACCTAATGCCTCGTGATTTTGAGCTACGGTCAGATGACGAGGTCACACGCGAGCTGGCACTTTCTTCTCCACTTCCACGCCACATCAACGCAAGTATTTTGGGAGTCACAGATTGACGTAAACACATCCATGGAACTTCAGAAACATAATACACTAGTAAGTTCAAATTAAAAAAAGCAAAGGCTTTTCCATTTCCGGAAAAATATGAAAACAAGATTTTGGGACTCAAATGGCATAGTTCCTATTTATTCTAAGGAAAACTATCACCGTATATCTTATGCTAATCTATAAGAATCATTTAAATGAAAAATTAAAAAAGAAGTTCTCCATTTATCGCAAAAGTGCTTTTACCTCACGATAGCGCACTAACTTGTGCACTTGTTTGTAATTCCAACATTGACTTGTCTGTAATAACTGGCGATTAATTGGTTAAATTATTGTATGAATCGCTTTCTCGTACACTTTGCATACTTGACTTGGATTTTTTCATTTCCAAAATTTAAGGAACTAACTAAATGGAAAGAAAAATATTTTTTTAAATTTAGATCATTAACAACACAAATGGCTATTTTTAAGAGTTTTACAATTTTTTTTTATTTGAAGGAGGAATTAAAAAAATAAAACATCGTTAGTAAATTTAAAAAGTGTCCTCGTTTCAAAGTTATGAACTTATCAAAATGTCCTCTTTATATATATAGTAAAATGTAATAAAACCTATTGTTAAAATTGAGTATTATAGTACAAGAATATTATTGAAACGAAGATTATGTGACTAGACAGATCGAACTGTTGTGATATTATTTCTAAAAAGCTTAGTTTTAAGAGTTTTAACAAACTGGAAATCATTGAAAGTACCTAAAAATTATTTTTACAACATTTTTAAAACTTTATATCTTTTTATCTCTTTATTGATCAAATAACATAGAAATGATCGTTATTTGTATAATTTAGTTTTGCAATATTTTGTCAATATTTTCACTCTTTTTATACATTAGTGAATATAAGTGATGAAATCCCGTAGAAATTTGACTCATAGATCTTGAGAAATATGTATGCTGAATAACCTTTTTTGGCAGCAATAACACCTATTATATGCTTAAGTATCGAGTCAATATTGGAGGCCATATGAAGGCGTAATTAACCATCCACTGTAGCTTCAAAAGCAGCCAAATTTCATTGACCGTTGTTACAGGTATCTTGTAAACGAGATAATCGTTCAACAACTCTTTACCAGATTGCCAAAATATACAGGGAATGTGTTAACTACGACCTGATACTTTTCCATATTAATTAAATGCCCAACAAAGGCATATTCCAGAGTCAACCAAATGCGCATAGTCCTGCTAAAATACGGGTAAATGTTTTGTTCAAGCTTCGGGATCTCTAATAAAAATATATCCATTGGCGTCAGAAATAGATAACATTTACTGCTCAAAGTGCTATCAGAGAAATAAAAAGTTGACAAGATGTGAATCTCATGACACACCATTTTTTCTCCACGAGATAAGCTAGTAAGGGGATGGCGAATGCAATCTGAAATATGTGTTTTTAACGATATTGTTAACCCCGGGTGCAACTATCCCAATGATGCTAGCAGTAACGGGATTTTTCTAAAAGCATGATGCGATGTCATCTCTTTGACCAGTTTTATTTTTGCCATCATAATACGAAAATTCTCCTGTATGTGATGAAGCATCAAGTTTAGCTAAAGCTATGGTCGCAGAGCCACATGTTGAAATCGATACGATGTTATTGAATCGTTCGTCCTATTTCTTGATGCAGAGTTTGTGATTAGGTCGTATGATCCATTAATGTTATGGGGGCTATAATGCATATTGTCTGTTAGAGATGGCACACTGATGAAATCTATTACTGTATTCTGTATGACAGTCTTGTACTTATCAATTCCGAATTCTTATAGAGAGTTATGGGTTCTCTAGGAATAGGAGCATTGCTATACGATAATTTGCAATACCAGTTACATATACTTCGATTTCTTTCAAAGATAAAAACGTGTTGCTAAGCATCTCTATGTTGCACGATTTATCGTAGCAATTTCTCACCAGGTAGCAATGTTCAAATGCAGTTTTCGAGTGAGAATCTACTATAATTTCTTCATTTAAACAGATTAATCCATCTCTTCATTAAGCCACAGCCTGTTTTGCAATAATGTGATGAAAAATTAATCATTTGCATATCATAGTATATCATTCCTATCGAATAAATTTCACATGTAATGTGTCGCATTTTTGTTCAATCAATTTTAATGGCTTTCAGCTTAGTTTATTAAGGAATTTCGCAGATGATAGTTTTGATATTAGAAGAAAAGGTTTTTAGTGCATATAGAAAATGTATAGAAAGAAAAAAAATTAATATGTCACTCACACTTTCAGTGACTTGTTTTATTAGAAAAAAATTCTGTTAAGTTAAATCAAATTTAAACCTTCCAATTTGCATTTTTTGGACGCTAGATAATTGAAAATAAGGATTTATAGAGGTTATTGAACATAAAAACTATTTACGAACAAAATAGCTTTCAGATTATGAAATGACTTCCAGAAATTATTGTGAATAAGTCGGAAACAATTCATAAACTTCTGATCCTCATCTCATTGGATTAAATGTAATTAGAAATAAATATGATAAATTTTGCATTTCTTTTTTATAAAATATTTGAATTTTTTAAAGTTCAATTACATTTCGAATCCTCTGTACTAGGTAATAATTATTAAATAATAAAACCATTAAGTGGGCTAAGTAATATTTGTAATTTATTCTTTGAAAGTTTAGAAGAGTTGTTAATTTGTATAATATTACTAATTATTTAATTCATATCATCATCAGTACTGTGTGTCTTTATCGCATTTTGTACAAAATAAAACTATAATAAAGTAAATGTAGACAAATTTACAAACGTTTAAGAATTGTTTATTCCTTATTTGGAAGTATTAAAGCTATTTGGAGTATAGTTTACTCATAATTAGAACATTACTCTCATCCTTTACTTAATAGGATATTCTGATACGTAATCTCATTATTGATGCTAAGAAGGTGTATTAAAATGGATTCATGATGAAAAGAATAAATTTTATAGTAACTACAAATATCCAATATAATTTTTAAGATACATTAACAGAGAATTGCATCACACAGTTGTGATTTTGAAGTTAATTAAACTTCAATTCATGTCAGATGGTGATTATGCTATTTATTATTTGATTTTTTTATAATAATAATGAAATAACATTGGACAACTTTCTAGAAGTATCATCTAATAAAATATGAATAGTATTGAAAAACAGTTTAACTGCTAGCTAGAAAAATATTTTAAATTTTTAAAAAATGTTGAATATCATTTAGTTGAGAAAAACTGCTTTTACTTTAATATATTTTCCATCTAAGATTCAAATTAGTAAATTGATGAATATAATATATAATTTTAAAAGTATGAAAATAGTTAAATATTGCTTTTACGCTATTAGAAATTAGTAATTCATATTCTTTTATCAAAATTTTAAAATAAAGAATTTAATTTCATTATCTTTAACTTTTTACTCCCTTTTAAATATTTTATATCAATCGTGTTAAAATTTGCTATCAAATGTGGGTTTTTTTTTTCTAATTTTAGGTTAAATTCCTATGCAAATAAAAATTGGTTTGATATAAATTAATCCTTAAGGACTTTTAACATAAAAAATCTTAAATGAATATTTAATGAAATAGTTTTTAAATGAAAACATAAAAACACTATTTTTTTTTTTAAATTAACTTTTTCCATTTATACTAAAAATTAAAAAAGCAAAAATATACATGAGTTTGCAATCGTAACAAATAAAAAATAATCATAAAATAAGAAGAATCACAATATATTACTGTATAATGTAAGTTTTATTGATATAACTTATTCATTAGTTATTACGAAATAGATATTTAATTGATTTAGAAAGCCCAGTGTCAACCATTACCCATAATCATTCCTCCGCAGGTCAACAGAAAAAGATAAGGGTACACGTTCGAGACAAATACATACCATTTCATTATATGTGTCGTTTACAGATATAATTAATTATTCCCTGACTTTGATAAATTGCTTAGCAGAATCATTAACATAATAAGCGTCTGCGTTTATCATCTTTTATAGCAGATTTAAATAGCACGTAGCAAGCATTTAAATGGCAAAATATGTTTAAAAAGCTTATATCGGTGTTAATTGCAATGACTATATAACTTATTTATGTGACATTTTGACTTCTAATTAAACACATAATTTTTACCAATAAAAAATAAATTTCTGAATTAAATATAAGACTTTGTAAAAAAAATAAGTCTTAAATTCATTTATTAAACTAAAAATGAAAGAATGTTTGATAGCAACATCTCGTAATAGCATTTCTAGTAATTTTAGTACAGCATTAAGTCTTACAATTAATAGATTATAATATTGCTGCAGAATATTTGGAATGAAAGAAATTCAAACCAAATTTTTTATGTTAATGATCTGATATACGTTATACATTGCTTGTAAGAATTCTTCTAAATTATAAGAGTATAAATGCTCATGAATTTTTAAAATTTTTGAATTAAGTATATACATGCCTTATTGTTTGACGCATTATTATAATTAAAGACTTACATATTAATATGTTGGGAGATTACGTTTTAATACGTTTTCTTAAGTAAAGTGTGATCTTTCAAGCTTAGGGTGTTTATTTTTTCATTTATTTTAGAATAATTTATTTAAGTGTATTTAATTTTGGTTTCATAAGATTCATAATTTGCTTCAATGAATTCATGTAACTTGGGCATTACTTAAATATTTAATTTCTTATTTATAATTATCATTTTGGTTAAATACATTAAAGTATGCAAGTTACAAAAATAATTATAAGAATGGTTCTCCCAATGAGATGTATGCCATTTGAGAAATAAAAATATTGCATTTAGTTAAATAGGTACTCGACGTGAAAAATTCCGAAAAAGTTTTTAATCTCTACATAAAGATTCCTCATTATTAATAAATTTTTTATGATAATTTGAAATCATTTACTTATGTCTAAATATGTATACTAGCGCAACAACTAGTCCGAATAACTAATATTTTCTAATATAATGAAATAAAAAAGATAAAGTCAAAAGTTTATAAGAATACATCTGCAATATTCAGATAGATAATGTTATTAATCATAAATATGAAATTTTATTAATATAAATTATAAATGGGAAAAGAATTTTTAAAGAAGATGTTTTCCCCAATTTTTATGAACATGATTTATGATATGATAATGATACCTATTTTTATGATACTAATTTACTTTCATTTTTATTTATATCTTGTAATAAAATTAAGACAAAATATTAAAAGATCTTTGTGGTCAATATATTTGATTATTATAATAAGTTATATGCTGTAAACTGCTTTTACATCATATGTTCATTACAATCATCGTATGTTCACTGTGATTTCAAATTTCATAAATAGAAGTTTTCTTTATCCTCAGGGCAAAAATTGAGAAAATTCTAGTATTTTATACACAACATTTTTTTAAATAATTATGAAAGCCTAGATAGTTTTAATCTGATAAACGCTAATAATTCTAACATTCTGTTTAAACTTGAATAGAAAATAAATATTAATTCCGAAACTTTTATTAGTTTGTAGTGCTTTGCATTTTTTATTTTAAAAAGTCAATATCTAAGAATGTTTATATGAAATAAGTGATACAAATAAAATTTATGATGTCAATCATGTTAACTTATAGAATGGAAAGAAAAGTTAAAAAAATAAAAATAAAGTTAATTCATTTAAAAAAGAGGTAAATGAATATGTACACTCCAGCTGAAAATTATTAAATTTAATAGTATAACAATCCTTTGTTTTACATTTTTCTTTTCTTTATTTATATGAAACAAACACCATAATATATTGTAATACATTAGGCGCAATATTATATAAGTAAAAATGCAAAACATTTTAAATATTATACTCGTGTATTGTATCAGACTCCAGTTTTTCTCTAGCATAACATGTGTATTAGTTTTTAATAAATTTCCTCTTACTATATTTTCAAGACCTAAGAAAAGTAGTTTTGTTCTGTAGATTATACGTGATACTCCATTTCCAGAAGTAATGAAAGTATTTTTTTGTAATTTAAGAACATGACAAAAATTTAAAAATTAGATTAGAATACAATTTACATAAATGTATCCATGTGATTACATCAGTGACTGATTTTGTATAAATTGCTCTTAAAAAAGGAACTTTTTATAAGTTATATCAGAATTTTTTCGTATTTTTTTAGATAATTATATTACTAACATTACTTTAAAATTATGTAATGCATTATAATTAAATAAAAATGAACCTCATTCATCTTATAGACATTAATAAAACGACCTTTAATATGACGAATCTTAAATGAGAACACAAAGTTCATAAAATTGATTCTGGATTAAAAATGCTTGATTTAAATTTTGTCAAATAATGTTTGTTTATTATGGCGTTGTTAAATTAATTATAAAATGGAAAAAAACAATAATTATGTACCATAGGGGTT
Organism: Latrodectus geometricus; assembly: GCA_026290005.1. Taxonomy (NCBI): domain Eukaryota; kingdom Metazoa; phylum Arthropoda; class Arachnida; order Araneae; family Theridiidae; genus Latrodectus; species Latrodectus geometricus. The sequence continues at coordinate 523,216 of JAPDSC010120625.1, read as the reverse complement.
TGATTAAACAAGGTTACTAATTATAGATATATATCTGAAACATTCCTCAGTTTATAACTAAAAAGTAAGGGTTTTGAGTATCAAATCATTTAAAAGAATAATTTAATACAACAATAATTTGACTGACACACACACACACTCAATCTCACTCGCACACACTCACTCTCACTCACTCTCTCACACACTCACTCACACACATTCACTAATTACGATAACTTCAAATGGATGTGAAGTTAAATTTAATGTACAAAATATTTCTAATATAATGATTTATTTAATTATTAATGTTAAAAAATGTGACAAATTGTTTTAAAAAGAACTCAAATTTAAAAATAGTTGATTAAAATATTGTTGAATAATAACATTTTTAACCTTTCTTACTGAATAAGTTTTCGTTTAAAAGATAGATACAATTTAAACTCTCTAAATTATAGAGTTTGAACTTACATCCAGAAAATAACAAAATGGTTTTATAACAATACACTGATATAAAAAAAGTGTTGTAAACTTATTTCCATGAATGTATATTATAAAGAATTTTCAAATCTACTTTTTGTAAGTTTTATTAACATTTTTTGTAATATTATTTGTAAATATCAATATTCAATCCCAAAAGATTTTACTAACAAAAGATATTAAATTATTATCATTTCATTTGTTTAATCAATGAAAGGATTATTATCGATCGAATTATTTTCCTGTGAGATTCTGAATAGAAATTCTTGAAGAGTCAAAATATTTCTCATGAATCTTGGTGAATATGCTTTTAATTAACAATTCATGACTGAATGAAAAGCATGTAATGTAGCGTTCTCTAACGCTACATTATTTCATAATTTTTTTTACTTTATGTTAATTCTAGGAAATGCAACTTTGTTAAATTGTATAAATGCCTTTTCATCTTTGGTTTGCTTTAAAATTTGTTAAGTTAAATAGATTAAAAATTAATTTTGAAATAAATAAGTCTTAAACATGTTTCAAAATTGAATAATTATAGGGCGGATATGATAAAAAATGTATTATTTATTCACGATTATATATTATTTACTTATATAAAATCTACTTCTTAGAAGAAATACCAAAATAATATTTTTAAATCTATTGAATGCAAGCTCCAAAATCTAAGCTGTGAGTGAAGCGTAAGCTAAAAACTGAAGTATTTTAAGATGAAGGATTGAATGTTTTTCAAAATATCATTTTGTTCTAATAAAGTGAAAGCTGCTTCTCTACATGAAAGGAAATAATTCAAAATACCAAATATTTTATAAAATATACATTTTTCCTTCTTTAAGCCTAAGAAGATTACTTTTTGACTTATAAAATAAAATTTTTAAGATTCAATGTTTGAAATTCTTTTATAAAATATCCTTCTAGCATTTCAAGAGAAATCATATGATTACGGTTTGAGCCACATTTTTGCATTAATAGATTGAAAAACAAAGACACGCTTAAATTAAATAACGAGTTAGTTTTGACTATAGTAATATGGCAATAAAACTATGCAATCTTAATGGAAAATGTTTCAACGTTACACTTATTTTATGAAATGTTTAAAAAATAATTTAATTGCATCTTTATCACAACTACATATTTATGTATCAATATTTGTTTTAAAATTGTTAATGTTAATTACTATAAATAGATATTTTTATTTAAATGTTAAGATTGTATTTTTCTAACGTATAATTTTAAATTAATTAAATAATATTTAAAATAAATCTGACAAAGCTTAATTGCTTCATCACTGCTTGTTATGAAAGAAAGAGATTCGCATAAGAATTCAAATTCATTCATTTATAATTTTTAGTAACAAATATTATTATTCAGAATGTTTTAAAATATACACATGGAATATTTCACTTCAAGTAGTGTCATTGTTCCATAGTTTTTATTTCAGCAGATTAGATGATTGAGAATTGTGTGTATTTTTCAAAATAATATCAAGTAAGTAATTTTTTAGATTCGATTACTTCAGTTATTGCGCTTATCATTCATAGGGGTAACGCTTTAAGAAAGCATTTATAATTGACCAAAAATTTTTCATTTCACTTTTAAAGAAGGATCTTTCCTAAAAAAACAAAAATTTTAAAATGTGTTTTCATGTCTTTATAGGATCAATAATATATATTTCCATAAACTTTTATTTGCTTAAACTTTTATTCACTTATTTCTACTGCAATATTAATACGATCATAGGGACATAGTAATGCATTTTTAAATATTTTCAGCAAACAATCAAATGTCGGTTACAAATAGGGTTGAAATTGGCTTGTTGAGTCGTATAGGAGCTATACCGGCAAGTGATACCTCTATAGTCAAAACATGTCCGCCCCGGGCAAATATGGGCCGAATGTGGCATTGGAATGGTTCGGCAAAGCCGGTGTAATTTATTGCCCGATATTTTACGTCATGACGTATCTGGAATGAATGCTTTCGATAAGAAGTCCAACATCGCAATCACTAAATAATTGACAGCAAGTCCCTTAAAAGAAATAATTTTTATTTTAAAATAATCATGATTGTTTTTTGTTTTGTTTTGGAAAATATTTGTTTTGTAAAAGTATTGTTCAAATTACTACATCACTTACATTGTTTGCACAAGTTGCATTTAATGTTTTATCTAAAACTGTCAACTAGCTCTATAATAAAAAAGAATCTTCTAAAAGTACTCTTAAATAATATTAATAACAATTGCAAAAAGAAAATTTATATTCTTTATTTATTAAATAAGTATTTCAAATATTTTCGATTATATTCCTGTTTAATTGAAATCAAAATGTTTTCATTCCAAATTTTAATATAAATGTGAGAAAGCTGTTGGTTTTAAATGTTTTAATTGTCTCTCAACAATACAAATATCACAACAATTTTTAACAGAATTTAAGTACATATTTAAAAATATTTTTTATACTTGAGAAATAAGTTTCCTTAACGCAATTGTTCGATTTATAATAAATTTATAATTTTAATTCGACTAAATTGTTGTTATTTAAATAATATTTTTTATTAATTGAAAAAAAATTCAACATTAAATTTTTAAGTATATTTTATTAAATAACTATTTCAACATAGCAGAAATTAAAAAAAAATAATAATAATTAGTGTGAATATTGATAAATGCAATGATATTGGAGCTTCATAATTTTAATAATTTTTTATTACAAATGAATAATATTTTAGTACTATATAAGTCAAACATAAATATATGTGCATGAGATTAAAACGTTAATTTTGATTAAAAAAATTATAATATTTATTCAAGTATGCATATTTATTAAATTCCAAAAAATCTAGGAAAAACAATTGCAAATTAGTTTACATTAATAGCAGTGTATAGAATCATAAAACTTTCTTAAATTATTCATTTTTATCTATTAAATATCCTCAATTATTTAAAATGCACAGTTTTTGCACCGTATATATAAAAAGAAAAGTTTTAGTTAAAGAAATTATAATCAGCTTTTTTTTTCTTTCTTTTAGTCTATGAACACACATGTTTTAGATAATAATGCGCGATAACTTCATACCTCTGAAAAGGAAAAAAAAATAGTAAAAATTTTTTTAAGGAAATTCTGAAGAAATAGAAACACTTGTTAATAAAACTCGTAATACTAAAAATATTGAATGGAAAAGCATTTAGGATAATTTGTATAAATGCTAATGTTTTATATGAAAAATTATAAAATTTGTAACGACATAAAATAATATGTAAAAGTAGCAAAAAAATCTAATTTCTTTTTAATACTATAATTTTGACAAGATTTAAAAAAGAGAAAAATGACAAAAACAGGGGAAAATATATTTACTGTATACAAAAATAAAAACTATACTTTGAATTGAAACTGAAAAACTATTTTTTCAATGAAAATGGTCATTAAGATTTGAGTAAAATTCCATAATAATCAGAATAAATGAAAAAAAGTTATAATTAGTATAGTAACTTTTTATTTATTTTTAAAGTGAAGACTTTTATTTATAAAGAGAAGATATATAAAGTAAAGAATAATATGAGAAAAATCTTTAGAATTTAAAATTTATTCAAAATACAAAGATTAAATTTTTCAATTCACAATAAATATAAAAAACTTAGTACCGAAAAACTGGCATCATGATCATTAGTTCCAGTTTGTTTTGTCAGTTAATGAACCTATAAAGGAGAATTTAGTTTACTA
>JAPDSC010120625.1:505079-518644 GCA_026290005.1 Latrodectus geometricus | reverse complement strand
AAACATTTCAGAAAAGAACAAATCATATTATTATTCTTTGTTCAGCATTATAAATAATTAATAATTCAGAAAGTTTCCCCCTAGCAAGGAATTATGTGAATCTATATTCTAATTAATAAAACATTGATATTTACGCAACATTTCCAGTCTGACAAAAATAAAAATGTACATATCTGATAAATTTAGTTCTAATTCATCCATCATTTGTTTGGACTTTTTCCTTACCATTTTTGTCCAATAATATTTAACTGAAGAACCTATAAAACGAAATAAATAGATATACTTTTAAAGTTCCATATATTTTTAAATATAATTTACTATAGAATATTTTTATCAAATCCAGATATGACTGTAACAGTATTTCAATTTGGAATAATTTTTATTTTATTATATGTTGCCAAAATGTTTTTAGTATAAATTAAAACTAGCTTTAAAAATAGAAATATAATAATGTCAGAAAGAAGTCTTGAAAAATAAAAAATACTTTATATTTTTCAATTATATAATGATTTACAAAATACAAAATTGAGATAAACAGTGTAATTATTTTGAACATACAAAATACAGATTTAACAATAAAGATATAAAAAATTTTTTATTCCAATATTTTTTTTTATTTCATTCTGACAGAGCTACAGAAGTTTTATTTCTTAGTGTAAATTAAGTTTTAAATATGCTTATGAAGTAAATATAGTTCTGTAAAAGTTTCCTTAAACAAACAAAAAACTTATTTCAGTTTGTAAAAAAAAAAAAAAAAAAAAAAAAAAAAAATGAAACACTCAAAAAATATCGGAACTTAATATTGAGTTTGTTTTAATGAGTGGCCCAACTTCAAGTGTTTGAAAAATAAAATTTTAATTTCAAATTTAAGCTTTTAACATATTTAATCTGTAGAATAAAATGCATAAAACAGGTCTTAAATAATATATAAATTAAATGAAACAGGGAAATGATAAATGAAATTCTATTCCATATTCTAAAATCATAAATTATTTTTTTATGTTAAATATCTATTAGATAATTAAAATTTACAAAATAAATTTAAAATTATTCATTGTATAACCAAGTTCACACATAAGTTATTAATAGACAAAAATATATTTACAAATTAACATTATATTATAAAGGAACAAAGAGAAATGACTTTAAAGATTTATAGCCATATCATAATTGAAGTTAATAAATTCAGAGAAGGAACATTTCAACTTTTATGATTTTATTAACTAATTACATGTAAACAACAATACATCTGAAAAGTAATGAGAAAATATACTAGTATTAATGAGTAAAAAGTCTTATTTAAAACGCTAAATATTATTCTTGTTCTGAAATTAAATAAAATGAATAGAAAATTTCAGAACAAAATATTACGGAAAAGAATATTCAATACAAAGAATATTCAGTACAAAAGAATACTCAATTCAAAATTTAAATACAAAAATATAATCCTGCAGACAGAATAACTGCATATAGAATGAAATTGCAAAATCAGTGGTGTGATAAGCCCTCTTCTGGAGGTTACACTACTATTACAAAAAAAAAAAAAAAAAAAAAAAAAAATCAACCACCCAACTCTCCAAATGCCTTCAGACAGCATGGAAAGAACATACGTGTTTGAAAGGCCATTGGAGGCAGTTTTTCCTGCCAGAGAAGAATGGAAAAACAGCACGATTGAAATAAAAAGCAATGATCTCATCTGGTTTACTGATGGATCAAAAAAAGGCAACCTCTTAGGACTGAGGGTTTATGGCGTGACACCAAGATTCAGCCTTTATAAAGGGCTTGGGGAATATGCCACAGTCTTTCAGACGGAGATTCCCACTATCGCCAGCTATCTGCTGATAAATTTAAAGAAGGGCTACCAAGGTAAGCATATTCTTATTTTCAGTGACAGTCAAGCTGCACTGATGGCTCTCTACTCATTAAAAGTCAAATCAAAAATTGTAATGGAATGCAAAAATCTCCTTAAGGAACTGGCAAATGGGAATAAAATTATTCTTATTTGGGTGCCAGGGCATATAGGAATAGAAGGTAATGAAAGAGCTGATGAACTTGCAAAACAGGGATCCTCTTTCAATCCAATAGGAATGGAACCCTTTTGTGCGATCAACATGAAGACTACAAGAAAGGCCATTCAAAAATGGGAAAAACAGGAGATGAACAAATTTTGGCGTAATTCTCCTGGACAGAAACATGCAAATAGTATGATTTTCAACTCATCTGAGAAAATTGCATCTGAAATTCTTAGACTCCCAAGATTGAAGACTCAAGCAATTGTAGGCTTCATTACTGGGCACTATCATTTCAGGAAACACCTTCATACAATGGGACTTTTTAAACTGGAACCAATTCGTAGGAAATGCCACGCAGGGTTAGAATCAGCTCATCATATCCTATATGAGTGTGATGCTCTTGCCCTTACAAGATTCACTACTCTAGGTAATACATATCCTAAAGAGTTACACTTAAACTCCATTGAGGGCCTATCAGACTTTATAAACAAAGTAGCTGACTCAAGACAATGGAACTAGGAAAAAATTGGGCTTGGAGCATGGTACAAAATACAACAATGCAGAGTTGCCAGATATCTGACAAGCTCAAGAAGAAGAAGAAGAAGAATACTGCAGAATTAGAACACTGTCACGAATAAAAAAATTCTGAAAAATACAAAATATCTTAACATTCTACCTTCAGCATTTTTAGATTATACTTGTAAACTTCTTTTGCAAAAAGTTAAATAAATTCAAAATAAATAAATCACTCACAATTAAATTATATTTCTGTTCTGAATAATACTGTATTAATAATATGTACTTACCTTATATAAATTCTATAGTTCGCTGATTTGAATATACCGGTTTCACTTCAATGACCGCGAACAGCAGCTGTGAGTTAGGTCACATTGTTATGTGATATCTTGCCAAATGAAAGGCATTTGCTACTTGCTGGCAAACCTCCTTATCAGCTGAGCTTATATTAAGTTAGAAAGTATTGCCGTTATAGTACCGATACCGTTACAAAATCACCATGCCAATGCCGACTTATACCCGGCACTGGCGATTTCGGCCCTTAAAGACACCGATAAGTTTGCACATTTGGTGGGTTACTAATAAAGTTTTTATTTTTTTTTCACATTTATCAAAACATTTGTAATTTTTTTGTCTTATTTTAAGTCCATATTCATAAATTGGTTTGTAATTTTCAATGTGAATATAATTATATTTGAAACCATATTAAGGATTTTTTTTAAAAATATTTAATGGATGATTTATTAAATAACGAATTGTATGGTTGATTTCATAATTCTGAAATGTTAAAATTAATAAGAGATATTATATTAGAAAACAAAAGACATAAAATATTCCTTCTCTTCATATTTCTAGATACTAGAATTTTATCAAAATTTAACTTAGTGAAATTTGTATATTCGTCGATTGACTAATAACTTAATAACCAAATTATGACAGCCACTGGCAACTGAAATATGTTGTTTCGAATAACAATATATTATTACTGACAGGTCTTCGTTCCGAATTCTGAAATACGTTTGGATATATAACTTCTAGATAATGTTCTCTAGGAGTTCAGAATAGAAGAGAGAGAGTTTAACTTGTATTATAATATCTAATATGAGAATGTATTTGCATGAGAACCTTTGCAAATATTTTGAAGCTAAGCTCTTAAGATTATGTAGATGTCATTAAGTAAATGACATTAAATAGAGTGTCAGAAATTCGCAATTGCATCATATGTGAAAATTCCATTTATTATCAATAATATCAGTTTATAACATGGTGTATTAGTTTTATTTTAAATACTTTTTTAAACCTAAAAGTAAAAAAATGAAAAGTAATAAAAAATGCCAATTATTAATAATTTTTTAAATTAAAAAATGACTTGGTAAGTCCTAGAATTACAATTGTTGCTAGTTTTTATACAAAAAATCATGTAAATATAAAACAGTAAGTAAATTTGAAATATTTTTATAAGAAACATAAAGAAAATATGCAACATATATTAAAATATGTTTCAAACTAGTAGAATTTGGGTAAAAAATATTATATATATACATGATGGGTAAGTTATACAATTGTCCAAGAAATTATTAAGTAAAAATCCAAAAGATAATTAGGAATTAGTGTTAACTAGGTCTGTATGAACAGTTAATAAAAAAAGATTAAATATTAATTATAGTAGTTTAAAATAAAACTTATTTAAATTAAAAATAAGATAAATATGATTAAATACTTAAAGATCTAGTGAAATTCCAGGAAAAATAAAAAAAAAGCAATTTAAAAAGGAAGATTAAAATACCAGTTGTTCATTGAGATTTATAGAAAAATAATACGAAATTTCATTAATTTTAACTGAAATAATATTTTGAAAATATCAACTTTTTTTATGTATTTATGTTTTAAAAATATTTGATTCACTTAAAAAATTTAATTAGAAGTTAAAAACATTCAGTTTTCTACAGTAAAATTTTAAAATTTAAAAAAATTTTTGAAGATAACAAACATATAATGAATTAAAAGTGCATGAAATAAATAAGAACGTCGAATTCTTCCTGAAAAATATATGTGTAGAATCTTAAAAACAATTATATGTTGGAATTCTATTGCAAAACGTTAAAATTATTTTAAAGATTCATAGATTATTGGTTTTATTAGTAAATAAAAAAGTCTTTCATTTATAAGCACTTAATTATGCTTTCAAAGGCAACAGTGTCCTGGTTGGTTAGAACATTCCTTCTCGTTATTGGGTGGTAATGAGTTCAAATTCTGACATGACTGACCTTCATGTTTGTTAATGGTGGCCAGTGATAAATATGTCAGTCGCAATGTCCTCCATGTGAAATGTTACCTCTCGGGTCTTCTGCTTGGTCCTGCTTCTAAATTACGAAGACCCACCCACTTTCTGGGAAATGATGGCACACTCACTAGGTGAACAATTTTATATAAGTTGCCATCAATTCCAACCCTTGTAGTGCTAAAAGGTAAAAGTCTTAAAGTAGTCGAGTATTAAAAAAAAATATGCTTAATAAACAGTATTAGTAAATAATGAGTATACATGTGCTCAGTTTGCTTGCAATAAATAATAAGTGAACAAAATTATAAAATTAATTTGAATAGGAATTAAATTTGTTATAAAATATAAGAAATGCGTAACAAGGTAATAATGAGAGCATAAATTATAAGACTATGATATATATCAGGGGTGGCCAAGACGTCGACCGCGGTCGACTGGTAGACCATGAAGACATATTAGGTAGTCCACGCGACGATCCCAACAATGACAATTTAATTATTAATGACAATTTAATAATTATCCCGATATTAACAATTTAATTTATGACTTATGACAAAGAATCAATGAATTATTTAAAATAAAAATTTACTACAGTCTACGATTTAAAACCCAAAAAAACTGTGCAAAGATTTACGATTTAAAGATTTATGATTAAAGGTTTATGATTTATAAAACCTAAAACTGACATGATGAGTGCGATTAATACATTCAAAGAAACTATAGAAAGGTTCGCATCTCAATTAAGAAATCATGAATCGAGAAACCTCAAAAACATGGAGGAAGAGTGCATCCATAATCCAAACCGAGACTTCCAAGACTTCACTTATTACTTACTTGTTTTGTTTGAAGAATTTGATAGAAGATTCGCTGACTTAATAAGGTTGAAAGAAGTACTCAATTTTATGATATTTCCATCTAATGAAAATGTCAACATTGATGGACGATCTAAAAAAAATAGGACATTTAATAGGTATCATACCAGTCACGGTCGAGGAAGAAATTATTAAATTAAGATGAGATATATTTCTTAAATCCAGAGCATAGCGATACTGATTTTTGGAAATTAATTTCTGAGGAAATGTTTCCAAATATTTACAAATTGATTTTGTATTTGAAATCATACTTTGGATCGAGGCATCTTTGCGAATCTGCTTTTTCAACCACGAACAAAAAACAAACATTGGTTGCATTTAATAGATGAACATTTAATTTCGTGTTTATGCATTGCAATAAGCTCGTACCAGCCACAATATGATAAACTTGTCACAGATATACAGTGCCAAATTTTAACTAAACGAAGTGAATAGGATAGTCGGTTTTTGATATATGAATACTTTGATTATTTTTGTCAGTAAATTTTTATTTTTAAATATTAAGTTTTTTAGAAAAATTACCTAATTTACCATTTTTTCTTGTTACCGAAAATATATATGTACGTTAATTTAGCTCTGCCATTGGTACACCGCCTTCGATTTTTTAAAGGGGGAGTAGACCCCGGATCCCAAAAGTTTGGCCACCCCTGATATATATTATTAAGTTTAGAGTATATATACATTTAAAAATTGTTTTAGTATTTTTTTATACTTCTGTTTTTATCATTATATAAACATAAAATGATTTGTAAAATAGAATAAAATTTATTATAATTTCAAATTTAAAAAACGCGCTCGTTATTTATAAAAATATTGGTAATTTATTGCATTTCATTAAATAAAATGTAGAATTTTACTGTGATTGACACACACACGTTGAAACTGCCATATTCTAAAATAATGAAAAATATATATTTAGCTGCTTTCATATTAAATGCAAACATTTTTTAGTAAAATGATTTTGAATAATTTGTTTAATTGTTTTAGCTACATAAGTTATGCAATTAAATTTTATTTTGCGTATTTTAATGTTTACAAAAATTTGACATTTCCCTTTTTTATGATCTAATTCCATTTATAACTATCTTTCTCCAGTTAGAGCTACAACTTTATTCAACCAATAACATTTTATGAATGTAAAGAAATTTGTGGCTCTATTTTGCTCAAAGAAGTTATGACTATTATTGAGATGCAGAAAATCAATTCTTTTGTCTTTAAAATGTTAATGGATGTTTCCGATTATTCTTATATTTTTAAGTACCTATGTAAAAGAGAGATAAGAAAAGATGAAAATAGTTTTAAATAATTTGATATTTGAAATAATTCAATTCGTGATATTTAAGATTAAATGCTATCTATTTTAAATTCAATTCATTTTCAAACATATGACACAAAGTACACAAGTGAAAAATTTAATTTTCTAGACTATCATTGTTTAAGAAAATATTAACCGTTTTAGAACAAAGAATCAATTTCATGCTCTAGAACGGTGAAGAAAATATGCTTAAAGTGAGCTGAATTGACTCCTAATGAAGATAAAAGTTTGTTGAAACTTGCTTTAATAAATAATTTGGTATTTGTATTGTCATATCAATGGAATATAACCGATATTAATTGAATATAAATGATGAGAAAAATAACAAAATAGAATTACCTTTATCATACGATTTTTATTGACATGATTTTACTGTATTCATTTTACACCAAAAATATTTCTTACACAAATGAAATATATTATTCGTGTTTTGAATATCTTGTAAAGTTCCAGTACTAATGAGTACATTTCATCTTACTAACACTTCATATGCATTTGAATACTTACAAATTTGTTTCAATTATAATAAATTCAGCAATATTTATGATATTACTTGTCCATTTCTTTGAAAGTGATAAAAGTTCTCAAATTTCAATGAATAAGTTAATGTTCGGTGAATAATAATTTTGATTAAACACAAATGCACCATTTTCTTTATACTTTTCCAAAAGAAATAAAAGTTATTGTGTTTATAAATTATAATATTTTGGCTTTAAAAATAATGCTACCTACAAAATTTTTGTAACAATAAGCAAATATTCTTATATTTGTGTATCATTCAGGTTTCGATGATGTATAAATTTAAAAAATAATAAATATATAATTAAATTATAAGTTAGATAATTTAGTTACTTCATTTCTTGTTTAATTTATAAACTAACATTTTTGATAAATTAAGGAGAAGATAAAATTTCTGTAACGTGATTAATGAAAAAAATTAAAATAAAGGGAATACAGGCATACTTTATGACACATAATATTTTAGTGAGTCTTTAATTTAGAAAAGTCAAATTTCATTATTAAAAGTAAACATAACGTAAAAGTAATAACATCTTATCAATTAAAAGTTATAAAAATAATTTAATAAATAAACAACTATATAATTTTATTCTAATACATAATCTCTTATTATATAACTTATTAAGAAATATAAATATTTTAGTAATAGTTTTAAGCTATTAAATTAAATAAGGAATAAAAACAAATTGTAAAAAGAGTTGAATTGATTGATGAAAGAAAGCAGCACCCCTTTATTGATAACTTTGACAAACTAAAATATTATTAGAAAACTATTTTTAAAAGTTAAATGGGACACTGAATGTCGTGTATTCAGTTCTATTTCATCAGAAATCATTCATGATATTGATATAGTTTTAATGGTTTCATTTACTTTTCTTTTGTTCTGTAGTGATTTTTAATAAAACAAACATTTTTAACATAAATATAAATTTAAACTGTAACGTGAATGGAAATTGGAAATTGCAACATCCGCTTAAGGATGCTTACTAAGAAAATTGAATACAAACATGCAAATATTTAATTTTAATTAGTGGAATTATATTTGTTCAAAGATATGGTTTTGTATGACAATAAGAATTCTCTAATCAGTTTTTAATAGGTTACGTCATACGGATTTTCTTTAATTTAAAATATAAATAAAGCTCTTAAAACAGGTTTCTATTAAACAGTTGATGATTCCCTTCATTAAAATCACTGAATAATTGACAAAATTTCAGTTTTTTTATGCTAGAGCTTATGTATGAAGAAAATGTTTCATTTGCAACAATGTTTTCCCAATTTCTAATTTTTTCACTAGTCTTTCAATATAATATGTGTACAGAAAAGAAATAACTGTGCTATGATTAGACTCTGCATTGAGTTTCTAGACCAGCCGAAATTACAGGATATGTAAATTAGTTTTCCATCTACTAATTTGTGTAGTAAAAAAAATTAATGTGACAATCACACTTTCCCTAAATAAAGGAAATTATTTTCTTAAAAGTAGAGAAGGACATAAGAAACTTCAAATGCTAGACTCATTTCACTTCTTTCTACAATTGAAAAATTCCTAGAGAAGCTAACTACTTAAAGACTGACATTTTTCTTGGAAAGGTCTGGCTTTCTCCATAAAAACCAATTCAGTTTTCAAAAAAGGAATCAGTATGGATGATAATTTTCTTAGCCATATTAATTTTATCAGTTCATACAAATCTGGTAGTTTCCACATTGACTTATAACAACATAAATAAAAGAAGCCTTCGACTTAATAAAGCATGAGATATTAAATAAATCCTTTACATAAAAAATGCTCCTGTTAATCAACATCAGAGACCTGTTAATCAACCATCTTGATAACAGGATTGTAATCCTTCAAAATAGTACTGGAATTACATCAAAAGGCCAAAAAAATAGATTCCATCAAGGATCGTGCAGTGGACCAATTCTATTGAATTGATAGCAAGTATCCTATAAAATTAGACAGAGATGCTATCAGAAAAAACATGGATGAAGACAGTTGCATACATCTGCAAGTTTTTACCAATGATTTCAACTTCATAGTAACAGCATGAAGCGAAAATAAATCGAGAAAGGTTCTGATTAAAGTTCAATTAAAGTTCTGAGTTATTTTAAGTCCTGGGCTAACTCACGAACTTTAAATTTCTTTAAACTTTAAATTTCTTTTAGAAGACAAAATGCCTACTTACAGAAAAACCTAAATGTGGCTCACGGGTCCTCAAAGGAAATTATAGATTAAAAAGAGCTGACTAATCAAATTACTAGGAATATCCCTCGATAAAAATCTTAACTTTTCGACTTAAATAACCTCACAAGTCAATAAGGCATTTTAACAGCATGTAAAGTTACACAAAATAGAGGAAAACAAATGGGACTTTTTTAAGGAATTCTGTATTATTCTATGCAATACTGTTCTTGAAAGCATGCTTTTTAAAATAGCATTAGTTTGGGTCAACTCCCTATCTATGAGTTTTTACTTAAAACTAGACAGCATGCAAAGGAGGTTTTTATTATATAAAATTGGGGTTTTCAGCACAAACAACAGAACAACATAAACAACAACTCATTAAGTAATTGCTGGAATTCTTCATTTGTGTCTGACTTGTGAATCTGAAACTAACTATGTTAGATTAACTCGATGTCTTATCCTAATCATTTTTCAGACTCTCCCAATGCCAAAAGACGTATAATAACAATATGTTTAGAAGCAATCTATCTGGGCTTTTTTCAGTTGGAATACTGAATCTCTCTCGTGCAATTATTCATACCTCCACCCTCGAACCAGGCAATATTAAAATATTCACTGAAGGCTCAAAATTGGACGAAGGAGTTGGGGAAGCTCTGGTCTTATTTCATAAAGTCGGGAAAACATTAACACGATAAGAAAAATTAAGAAATGGTAGTTCAATATACCAAACTAAAATCCTCACTGAAAAAGATGCTGTCAGTCAAACTAAGAATCCTGAACATAAAATTACCGTATGGTCAGACAGCCAAGTCTGTTTAAAACCTCTATTTAACTCATCTATAAAAGTCCAACATAGCACGTAATCCAACAAGAACTTCTGAAAAATGCCCCTATAAACATCAAATGTGTGGATTAAAATGCCCATCGATGTCGAAAGCAACGGACCTGAGAGTTTGGGGAAAAACATAGTGTTTCCTGAATTACCTATTACCTACTATTACCAATTTCTAAGGTGTCTATCTAAAGACCTTTAAGTATGGGTTCTAGAGACATAGCAAAAAGAATAGATGAATGACAATATAGGCAGTTTTATCTATGAATTAGTCCCTACTGACAAGAAGATTCCTTTCATTTAGAGTAGAAATAAAGTTTTCTCCCAAACAGAACGCGGTACTTTTCCACCTGTTTTCATCAATTTTATCTTGACTCTTCTGATAACTGCACTTGTGGTCATGAAGATAATTCACTTCAATATTTTACAACATGCCCTCTAACTTCATCAAGACATCTTGTTAATCCAGTGATTTAATGGAAAGAACCATAGAAGAAGAAACTACTCTCAAACCAAAAGCACTGTGAAATGATGAACAATTAGACAGATCAGAGAGGAGTGACTTTTCACGTGGTTTCAGAATGAAAATACTTGTCACATAATTCCACAAGTGAACCGTAGTCAACCCACAGGTTCCTTGTAAATGATTTCAGCTGTACATAACCTATTATTATGTTAATATGTAACTTTAAAGTATTTTATATGCAATACTTACATTTTAGAAGGGCTAAAGAGCACTTTGATCTATAAATTAAAATAAATTTATTTGCCAGAGGCATCCATCTAACCTGGTAAATCTCTTTTTGGACTAGGAACAGGGAGGTCTGCTAGTGTAAATGTAAGCAATAATCCTTTTGTGGGAAGAAAGTGAGTTCAAATTCTGACTTAACAAAATATCTTAATGTTTCAATTAAGGGGGCTGAGAAACATTAAGTATGTTTAGATCACAATGTCCTCATCCTCCATATTTCTTTAACAGCTCAACGATATGTTAATAAAATCCGATTGTATTACACTTCATGACACGTCATCGGTGCAGAGTTTCCAAGAAGATAATGCTAAGTCCCATATCACTTGGATACCTGTAAAATTTCTGTGCTGTTATTAAGCTTCAACAAGGCAACCAGTCATTTCTCCAATTGAATAAGTCTGGAATATGATAGGGAACAAAATTCGAGGACTCTAAAATATCACAAATCTTGAGTAACAACTGGTGAATTTCTGGCGAAATGTATTGCATAATGACTTTAGTAGAGTCTATCACTCTTGGCCGAGGCATATAAAAGCATGTATCACCGTCAAATGTTGTTCTACCAACGACGGAATGTTATAGCATTCAAGCAGTAATCTTAATCCGTGGATGGGTCTTATGATCTTGAATTTTTTTTATCATTAAATAGTCTGCATAAAAGCTGTACACACGTATTAAACATTAAGGTGGCTTATTAAACTATTATTAAACTATATTATTCAGTTTTTTTATTACTTGTGATAATATTATCTAGTGTAAGAAAGTGAAAAACTTGCTGAAGTTTATTTTTATATTTTTTTGCGTTCCAAATAATTTCACTGTAATTCTCCATTATCAAATAAAGAAGACTGTAATAGTGTTTTCCACAATATCTGTCTGAATGAACTATTCTCTAACTTAAAACTTAATTATTTTAATACTAATAACATAAGAGCCTATTAAATGTAGGTAGCAAGAATAGACTATTCATTAAACTGTGAATCATATTGGTACATCAGGAAGCCTCTCCAATATCCTTAATAAATCAAGAGAATTACCTGGAGAATCAGAAAAAAAAAAATAAAGGTTATTATTCGCTATAGCGAATATTACAATTTTACCAAAAGTTAGTTTGTTACTAAAAAACTAGTCTTTTCTCCAAATAACAGTTATATAGAAATATTACGATACTTCCATTGAAGCACCTAATAAAATTACTGAGTAAAATTATATAAAAATGTAAGTTATCTCAATAAAATACAATGTATGACATATAAGTAGTTTATTTTATTATAATATAGATATAAGTTGTTTCATTAAAGAAAAAAAAATTCTATGATGATAAAAATGGACTGGAGCAATTGTTTCCTGTAATAGTGAATTACTCGAGGTAGACAAAATATGTTTTATAAAAGGTTAATACGTTTACCTTTTCTAAACAAAGTAGACAAATATTTTACTTTTCAATGATATAATCTGTGTTAAAACACAACTAAATAAAGTCGTACAAATATTTTTTCAAAAGTAAGTTTAAACACTTTTTAGGTGTGTATTAAATGATTTTATTTGATCCTCGTTATCAGGTTGCTACTGAATACATATATAATTGTTTTTTCGGAACCATATAATGTAGTATCTATCATTGTCAAATTTCCAAAAGAAAAATCTCTGTACATCGAATCCCGTAATTATTCGTATTAGGTAAAGAAATGGATTTTCTATTTTTGAATTTATTTGTATTTTTATAAAGGGGAAATTTTAATAAATATTTTTCTCGTTAGGGAACGTAAATATATCAATCAAACGAGGAAAGCTGGAAGGACACTTAAATGCATTTAGTTTTGTTTAAAATAGTATTTTGCAACTCCTAAGCATCAAAAATAGAAACTACTGAGTCATTTGTCATCGAAAGCCGTTTAAAAACGTAGATAAGTAGTGTTTAATAAATAGATGTATTTTGAGGCTCAAGTTTTTTTATACATCATAAAATATTCCTTCTCAAGTACACAAAAGTCATTTTTTGGCGTTTTTCCAGAATAACATATCTTCCTTTGCACATTGTATACATTTCATTCAATGAAGAAAAAACATTGTCTATTTTATGATTTATCGGTACTTACGAAAAGGAAAATTAATACGAAGTAAGCGACCCTTTTCAAAATCATAGTTCTTTAAATATTTATCAATTGAGATGGGATCAGAAAAGGGATGCAACCGATGATTTGATCATTTCTAGCTTTAATAACTAATGTCACAAAATGATAAAATGAAAAAATCTAATCCTAATGGGTACTCTTTTAGAA
>JAPDSC010120625.1:476063-490450 GCA_026290005.1 Latrodectus geometricus | reverse complement strand
GAGCGTCAATACCGGCCCTCGCATTTTAAGCAGTTAAGCCTAATTTTACAAAAAAATTCGTATAAAATCAGCATTTTTATAAAAAGACTCGAAATTTATAAATTATATATATATTACCGCTATTTAATAGGTATTAAAATAAAAAGTATAACGTTAATAAAAATGAACGAAATATGCAAATAACTAAAAATATTACTATGCAAATGAAAACAAATACTATACACAATAAAACAAAGCTGCAAATATTACAAACACGAAATAAAAAAGAGGAAATTAAGAATAATAATATATTCTAAATAAAATCGAAATTTAAAAATTCTGCTGTGTGTGAAATAGTTCAAAACAAGGTTCACACAGAGTCCAACATTGCATATTTTGCACTCATAATATGATGTTTGTTTTCGATTTTTTTAGCACATACGACACATCTTCTTCTACTTTAAATTCCTTTCGCAACAATATAAATTTTTGGAAAATGTCTACCAGTTAGACGAAATGGTTAAATGCCAGGTAATTTTGGACAAGATATTGAGCTCCTTGGTTTTGCGAATTTTCCTATTATTTGATAAATAACCCTGGATCTGAATTCCAAAGCAGATATTTCCTCGCCTTTTACCTTCTAATATATTACATATCTCGCTCTATCAAACCTCAAAAGGCAAACGTAATTCTACACCAACATTTTAACAAATAAACGTTCCCTAAATTTCCACAATCTGTCAAAATATAAACACAGCGCGCAATAAATCCCAGCCCTTTAAAGAGCCGTGATTCTCACTTTGTTTACATCAATAAATATATCAAATACAGAAGCATAGAACAGAAACCAATGCCTGTTCATGAAGGTCAAATACCATATGAGTTGACCGTTGTGAAAACCGTTTCCGTTCAACGCCATCTAGTAGCATTTAAAAATTCAAATAAAACGTTCCGATTTCCGATTACACATACGCGACGCTGGTCTCTCGATATCAATCGGAGCTCTTCGCGTGGAAGCGACGCTGGGCTGATAAGAGTGGAATCGCTACGTCGCGTCCACGAGACCTTGGTCACGAACGGGTTAATCAAGTGTTTGAAGAATACATCGCATAAAGGTATGTGTTTCTCTTAACATACATGATTTCTAGCAAGACTTGTTGAGAAACTGCAACAAACATCATGAAAATTTTGATCTAAAATATATACTTTTGTTGTCAGTGGGAAATTATGATCAACACGTTACAAAACCTCAGAAGAACCTATTTAAAAACCTCAAAAACTACTTAATTTAAAATGTGTGAGTATTGTGAAGAAATATGAATTATTTCATAAACATGACATTGTAAATAAAACATAATTTTGCAAACAAAGTAGGTGTATTAAAATTTTTATTATTTAAAATAAATACACCTACTTTGTTTTTATGAAATAAAATTTATTAAAAAATTTTTATATTGCAATGACGTATTTGTTTCTACCAAACTTTGAAAAATATTTGAAGTAATTCATTTCCCAAGAATTTTCGCAGGAGTTTTATAATATTCAATACATACAAATATGGGTATATATATATATATATATATATATATATATATATATATAATAAAATTATAAATTTAATTCATGTATAATTTTATTTAAGTTTCAGCTGGCAAAGAATACTACTTTCACTATAACAGCGATCCAGTGAAACAGATCATAAAAAAAACTTTTTTTTCTGAATTTCAAAGAAAAAAAAGTATTTTTAAGAAAATTCTAGTTTTTTAGAATCAAAGCAGGTAGTCACGTACTTTTTTCGAAAGTAAGAATCATGTTATTTTTATCAAATAAATTTTATTAGTAAACATGAAATAGTAAAGAAAACTAATTTATGACATTCATTACATTTATTATGATTATCACTATCTCAAGATAAAATATAAGAAGAATCATTGGAGTCGGAATTTGAATAAGTTTCACGCGAGCATTCTGATTTAAAATTTTGTTAGAAGATATTTTTTTGTACTTATGTTTTAAAAATATGATTTAAAATTAAGCGCATTCACTTTTAATTGTTAAAAAATATTTTTCTACCTTCAACATTAGTTCTTCATTTATTCACGAAATATGAGGTTAAAATATTTTATTTAACATATATAGAGTTGTTTCTGTAGAAGCTTGTGTAAGGAATAAAGTAAGCTTTTTTGTTTTAAAATCCAAATATTTTGCTACTACTGTTGATTTGATCAAAAAAAGATTGAACAAAAATGAATCATTACGATTTTAATTATTCTTATGATTTAAATTATATCAGATGATTATATAAAATTACATTATCTCAGTATTAATTGTCATAGCAAATATATAGTTAATGTTATATTAAGATTAGCTGATATACCATTAACTGTATTTTATATGATTTAATTTTTATTTTATTCTGTGTTGTTGTTCAACTATTTTAAAATCGAATTCTAAAAATTTCAACGTTCTATAGTGTTTTTATTTAATAAATATATGACAATATTGAAAATACATTGACTTATTTACTTAAAGTCACTTAAAGTTATTTAACACTGTGGTAAAGAAAAAATTGATACCTTGTTAAAAAGTTAAATATTACCATTAATTTCATTTTTTATTATAAAGATAAAGCTTTTATGTGAATTTTGCGAAAATAGAGCAGTTGACCATTGTGAAAAGACTGATTTTTATGGCCTCCGGTTATGTCAGAGATATAGGATTTGTAGTGAAGAATAGGAGATTTTATTTGCAACCTTTCAAGATTAGAAATTCAATGAAAAGATAACGTATGTTTAGTTTATCAAATATAAAAGATTAGAAAAATCAAATAATGAAATTAGTAACTAAAATAAGAATACATTTATATGATAAAAAATTTGTAAAAGTTTGGGTCACATTTTTACATCATGCAAACATCTATGTAAGATTATTAAAATTATTGAACAGGATTATTAATCCAAATAATTTGTATTATGAAAAACTGTTTTGAACAAGCACAACTGGGTTTTATCTAATATCAGATTTCAAATAAAACAATTAGTGATTGGTAATGAAGAGCTGAAGAAAGTATATGAAGTATGACCAGCTTCAAAAATATATAATACTTGATGTTAAAAACTTTCCATCTTAACAGTAAAATTATTGTGTATATATTACGTTATCATGTTCATTAAGTTTTCGAAGACTAAGTCCTATGTTAAATTCAACTGTCAAAAACTAAAAGCATTAAATTTATTTTTTTTAAATTTATGAATGTTTTAAGAACACCAAAAATTAAGTAGTGAAATTCTTTATTTTGGCGTATTTCCTTATAATTATTTAGAACTTTTGGTAGCGAGAAAACTGAGAGTTATAAAAATTCTAGAATAGTATTCTCAATCGGTTTGAAAAAAAGGGTTATAAACTCTGTGAACTCTGCATCATAAATACTCCAGCAATTTCTCTTTTTAGTAAACAAAGACAGATTTAGTGGCGTAGAGGAATCAAAATCAATGTAATTAAGAAATGCTATTCCAATTGATGGGTTGTTTGTGTAATAAAGTAATACTGTTGGAACAAAGAATGAGAAATTTTCACTATTTATACATAATGTTTACTAAAATGACACGAAACATGTGTTTTTTATGCTTTTACAAAATAAAATTTTTATTTCACATGGTTTAAGTTAATGTTATTATTTATTTGCATGCTATCACTATTTAAATACAATTACTAATAACTATTAAAAGTAGTATACAAGTGACATTGGTTAATTTCGTTAATAAGTTCTTTTTATTATTTTCCTCATTCATCTCGTTTATAAGTTTTTCTTTCGCATTCTTCTTATAATTTCTCTTTTGATTTAATTTCGAATTTACAAATTGGTTACTCTTAAATACTAAAGGATTTACGTTGTCTTCCTTATTTTACCTTGCAAGTTAAATAATCATATGATTTCGATATCATTTGTTAAATGCATCTTCACAATTGAAGTTTTATTTCATACTTTATGTCAAAAACAATTATCCAATATTGTTAAAACAATGCTAACTTAAAAATCAGTAATATGAAATTACCCTAAATATCAGGTTATTATTATTATAAAAATATATTTGGAAAATAAGTCATAATTAAATCAAGTTGGGAGAATTATTTAGAATTGCAATAGAAGAGGCTATATCAAGCTTTTAGAAAAATTTTATTTCAGGAGAAATAAAATAATTGTTACATATATATGTTTTAAAAAAAACAATCTATGTTTTTAATTTAAAAAAACTATTTTAAAAATTTGTATATAATATCTTATTTTAAAACAAATGTAAGATATAGCAATTAATATAATGTAACAAAGCCAAAATTTTGCCATAGAAAAATCTTTCTTAACGGAAGAATAATAAATTTTAGGTAATCCCGTCTAATCCCAAGTGTTATGTTAGAAGCTTAGAAAAATTTCCCGACAAGAGGAAAGAATAGTTCGTCTGGAAAGTTTCATAAAGTAAATCAGGTAATTGCTTCCAATTTTTCTTCAAAAACTGTAAAAGTTTTCTGACAGTTTAAGAATGTTTTTGAGTTTTACACGAGAATATTTTTAATTATGAAAAAATATAACTTCAAAATTATATTACAGGTTGTTACACATTATTTAAATTATTCAATAAACGTTATTCTTAATATAAGAAGGAAGCATCATACAGGAAGGAAAGCGAAGTGTTTAACTGTTTCCTTGATTCAATAATCTTGGGTATGAAATATAATTTCATCTATTTAAAATTTGAATTATTTGCAAAATTAGAGTAACTCTTGAATGAAAATATCTTAATGAAATGATTATAAATTTAGTTAACTCTGAAAAACACAGTGAGCACTTTGCTTTAAAATACGAATGGAGCATTTTAAGACCCATAATGTTGCGATTCCGTATGTTTAAATTTCAGTTTATATTAGTTAAATACAGATAAAATTATTTAGCATATAGTTAAATTTAAAAATTACACTCACTTACAATTGCATAATTTTTAAAATTGGAATCAAACAATATCATTAAATGCATTCATTTGTTTCAGAACAGAATAAAATTAAAAGTTTTAGGACAATAATAACAATTTTGAAAATAAAGAGTTATTTTTATAAACGCATCTCATTTTATTTAAAATATAATTAATTTAAGGTTACTTTTAACTGCCAACCTGATGTTTTTCACATTTATATCTTTGTTACATTTCTTTGCAAAGTATCTTATTTTTTTATGCACAAAATATGCCTTAATTTATGTGAAATAATTTAATATACTATGAACAGAAAATGTAAAAATATGGTAGTGATTTTATGTGAGAATTGAACAATGGTCGATGTTTATGTACAGGTTTTAAAAAATATTTGATTGTATATATCCAATTCTTTTGATTTATTAATTTTCAAGGATCAACGTCTTCAACTTGACATTCATTAAACATAGCAAAATATTAATAAACAAAATGTTTTTAGTTAAACATATATCCTAAAACTGGATGAATCATGCTAAAATTTAAAATAAAAGTCTACAAAATTTTAATTTAAAAACTCTTTATAAACATATTTTACCAATAAAAAATAATTCTGTAAATGCAATTTTGGTTTTAAGTTAATAGATGTTATTTTCTCATTTGGAAGTATAGAAATATTTGTTCTGCAAGGAAGAAACCAAGGATTTTAGGAAGTTAAAAATCTTCTTTTCGGGTATTTTATGTCAACATGCCTTTAATCTGTAATGTCATCATGTCTTTAATGTATAGTATAAAATAATTCTTCTTTAGGTTTAATGAATTATCTTCGTATTAGCTCAACTTTTACTTTCAATCATGGACTTTTGGTATTGCAAATATTTGTAAAATATAAAAATAAAAATCTTTAAATGCTGCAACGTAACTAAAATTTCGATATACATGAGATTTTTAAACCTCCATTTTGTGAGATCCTAGAATACCTTAGATTTTAATTTTCAAAAATGTACATATCACGTTGCTTACAGGAAAGAAAGTGGAAATTTATTTTAAATATTTGTATTTTTTGAGCAATCTATTTTTGTTTAAAAACGTTCATTCCCTTTAAAAATATATTTAAAATTTAATGTTATAATATCCTAAAAGACAGAAAAATACACATTGGATAATTTTTCAGAGAATTACACGAGAATACACATTTCCTTATTAGAAATAAAAAGATGAAAATAATTATAAGAGTAAATTTGTTGCAGTAAAAAAAAATTAGCAATCATCATTTTTAATTACAGTGTTTAGTAACTTGCTTCTAATGAAAGACAAAAAACGATATTTTGAACTACATAAGAAATTATATTCATATTTAATAAGTATATTTTAATGCCTAATAGCTTTATAATACAATACATAAATTTTTCTATTTGTGTAGCGTAAGATATCAGTTGATTTAATAATTTAGCTTATACCAAATATCAATTTCATAAATAATGAATCTTTAACAAAATCAATCATTTATAAGGACAATAAAGAAATTGAAGTAAATTTTTACTAAATTATCATATTAACACAACATTTCCATAATTTCCATTCATAACTCAAACATTTTTCAAGGACTTTTATATTTGTTATTTTTTTTTAACATTATGAGAATAAAATTCATTTCTACGCAAATAAATTTAATTAGTTTAAATATAAATGTATAATTTTCAGTGAATCTCAGTGTACTCTAAAATTACCATCGCTAAACACTGAGTAATTTAATTGGGACAGCACATTATTACTGTTCGAAAACAAGCTTTACCCGAAATTAGATGTGAGGAATTTAGTATTCGATTCAATTTGCATGCTTGTAGTGTAATTTAACCTCAATAATTAAGGCTTATTTGTCAGTTACGAACTCTGCCATTTACCATATGTGAGAAAATAAGTATTTCAAAAGCTGTGTAAATCAAGATTAATTGGGGTCTAATTTTGCTAAGGTTAAATGTTTATTTTGTGCTCTCTACATATCAGCTGAAATTTTTCATATTATAATGAATTGAAACTTTGTTTATATATATATATATATATATATATATATATAGTAATGTTTAAACAGATGGATATAGCATATCTCAATAAACTAAACAACCCGAAAACAAATAGTAATATATATTTCGATGTAGAGGAAACTTAAAAAATACAAAATAAAATATAATATAAAATATTCTATATTTATTAAAAAGATTTATAAGATTATGTTTAGATTAATAAATTCTGGAAAAATAGGAGAGTCTCCAAGTTTTCCCCTAACAAAAATTTTGAAATAATTTATGGGGTGTTTAACAGTTTACTTTCTTAAAATTTGTGTCATAATGTCGAACAATGGATACCCATTCAATAACATGGATTTAACAAAGCGAATGTAATTATAGTACTTCTTATAGGGAAAATAATCAGTTAAAAGGATAACGAAAAGAAGTAATAAATTTGAGTGGTTTGAAAAACAAGATAAAGAAAATTGAATTAGCCGGATAATTAAACAGTGCATGATAAAAGTATTCTGTCAAAACTCTTTAATAAAAATTGATTGAGATATTGGTAATCAATGAACGACCTCAAAAAATGAGATTAGAAGCTTATCCATGAAATGGGTGACAGATTAATAAATTAATGAATTTTGCCTTACATTTCTTAAAATCAGTCTTCACTAACTTTTATTTTTTTAAGATCTTACCTTTAACTACAATAAATTATAATTTTGAAAGAGTTTAAAATTAAGATTCACATTAGATGATTTCATATATTTCATTTTTTCAGAAACGGTGTTAGCAAATAACTCATGGATAAGAAAGATTTTGTGTCTCATTTCTGTACATTTTCTACTACATGATAAGTTAAACAGATATTTTTCATACGAAAGAGAAACAGCTAATCATTATAATTAAAAATCCTCCATCTTTAGCTTAACTGGATATTTAATGTAAAATGACAACAATGTTTATTATAGAAGCATTTTTATCAATACTCTTATTTCAAAAGGAACATGTCATAGCTTTGTTTAATTTCGTCTTACTGTAAATTTATCGAATGACATCAATCTAGATTTGAAGTAGAAGAAATGTATCAACATAATAAATTTTCTTAAGAAATCTATTCTCAGAGGAAGTAGACCGTATCTGGCCTGGAGGTAAAAAAAAAAGTGAAATCTATTCAATGATTAAAAGCTTCTGATTTTAGTAGTTAATAAATCCAGTTATGTGTATAAAAAAACATTTTTGCAGCTGAGCTGCTAAAAAAAATTAGTTCGATGTAGTTTTACATTCAACATTAACCGTTGAAACTATTGTGGATCTAGGTTGAAATAAGGAAGTTTTAAATTATACAATATATGCTGAAATCGGTTTATGGTATTTAAATACGTTGTTGGCCCCTGTCGATGATTTTCTTTATAAAAATGACATTAATCAGCAATGTAATTCATATTCTGTTATCAATATTATTCTAAGCTAAATATAGAGAATCTAAGGGGATATTTTATATTTTGCCTAGATATTTGTCACTCTGATGAAATTGTCTGGGGAGTTCATAGAAATCTATGAAAAAAATTGTACTTTTCTAAACACCCTTATATTTACCGGGCATCTGTTAGAATTCATTTGAAAAAGTAGATTCTTAGAAATTATTCTATGAATGATTGATTCGGTGCTTTTGAGTGTCCTTGAATATTCTTTGAACAGACATCTGAGGAATACTGGTTGATGGCTTAAAGGTATGTGCACATGAAAATATTACTAAAAATTACAAAATAAAGAAGTATACTTCAAAAATTGATTACAATCAATGTTAAACAGCCTTGAAATGCAAATAGGATGTAAGTGGAAAATAGTTTTATAAAAATTCTTCAATTATGCCAGTTTAGTAGTAAGTTTATTAATTGAAATAGCTCTTTAAACTGATAAACATATTCCTAACTACACTTACCCTTATTTCAATTTTTCAGATTTTTTCAGTTTTATCATAAAAGATAAAAATTGATTAGATGATACCATGAATCTTTTTTCATGCATACTAAGACTTTAATGCATCCTAAATATCCTATGATCACATACATCATTCAAGATAACTTCATTGAAATTTCGCAAAATTACTTACTAAATAATAAAAACATTTTGTCCAGTAACATAGATACATATGAATGTTCGGGTTGAAATTATAAGAAACAATGCCTTTAAAGAATAAAACATATATTTTAGGGAAAATTGCATGGATTTAAAAAATTTTTCGTTTATTTTTCTTTCCTTTCTACGATCATTTTTTGCAATTTCAATATTTTAAACAGATCAACTTATTCGGAAGGACCAATAATCATTTATTAAAGTATTATAAAGTATTTATTAAGATAATCATTAATTAAGGCATTTAAAATAAAAATGCTTTCAAATATTACATTTTTTACAAGGATTGATATTTTTTTAATCATTCTTAAAACTCACTACGAATATAATTATATTTGTTTTGTCCTGAATTTTTTTAAAATCATAGAGGAAATGCAAATAATAAATTTTGCTGTTATAATAAAAATGCTTATAGAAAAATCCAAACCGATCACGTTTAGCTTATGTATTAGGAGAAAAAAAAAACAAAGGTTTCATTAAAATAATATATTTAAAAATATTTTTAAAAAATAATATGAAGATTTTAAACTAATAAACACAAAAGGCATTTTTAATCTTTTTTAAGCATTCCTCTTCTAGATTATTTACTATCTTCAAGTTTTTTAAGCATTTATGTAATGATAGTACATAAATGAAGAATAATTATTCTTAAATTATTAAAATAATAAATAATAAATATTAAATGATAATTTTTTCATTAGATTCAATATTTTC
This sequence comes from Latrodectus geometricus, assembly GCA_026290005.1. Lineage (NCBI taxonomy): Eukaryota > Metazoa > Arthropoda > Arachnida > Araneae > Theridiidae > Latrodectus > Latrodectus geometricus. The sequence continues at coordinate 480,645 of JAPDSC010120625.1, read as the reverse complement.
TTATCTAGCAAGGCTTTGTTTATTATTACAGACTAAATTTTCTTTGAGTTTTCCTTGAGCTAAAGTAAAAAACATAAAAAAGATATTTTGACTGTTTAATCATAATATACTACAACTTTAAATATTTGAAGGAACTGAGAAAAGTAAAGTATAATTTCTGATATTTAAAGATAGAATTTTTGATACTGATTGATTTATAATTGTTTGAAAATACTAGAAAAAACCAAGCATAATTTCTTAATAATCAAGATTCAAAATTCAAATTTGTTAAATGACAATATAATTCAAATAGTGCAAACTAGTTTCTCTTAAATGTTCTCTGATGAAAAATATTTACGTGAAAATTATTTAATTTCAAAAGAAAGCTTTCTTTTTGCATATGGAAGGTAACTAACTGTAAGTTGCAATTTCAATAGATTTCATTCAACCTTAAAATATTAAATTAATTACATTGAAATACTTTAATTATACTTTTAAATCTGAAACATGGTCTAAAATGTTTAATGATTAAAGCAAAATAATGCAATAACTTTGGAAAAAGTAAAGTTATGAATTTACACACAAAGCTAGACAGTTATTTTCCGTGATCTATTTAAAACTATACTTAATACACCTTTTCTCTAAGACTTGTTGAGACTTATACTATTAATTAAGATATATTTCTTAAACTGATAAACATATTTATCAAAATGTATGTCTAAATTTATTTAAAAATAATAATTAATTTAATTGACATCAGTAACATCATTGTTTTTTGGAAAACTTTATTAAAATGTTTTGCTCTTCACCCAATAAAATGATTACTTTAAAAAATGAAGTCTCATCAAAATGAAGTCTGTCCATGGTCACAAAATCAATATTAATTTTCAAAACTTTGATGGTTTTAAATCTGTAATTGGTTGTAATATCAATTAATAATACCAAGTTAAAATATTTAAAATAAGTTTTGATTCATAAAATAATGGGATTTTTAAACATAAAACTGTTTTACTTTGATGACTTTTTGGTTCTTATTTAAGAAACCTTATTAAACACAAAACTATACTGGCAATAAAAATTATTAGTTAATAGCTTTTTGCAATTTTTTTAATAGCTTTTGGCAAATTCTAATTGAATTCTCAAGTTATTTACAAAAAATAAAAAAAAAATTAGCACACTTCATTAAAGCGTGTGTTAAATTCCGGAAATAAATAAACTGAACATATAATATTTAAATTATGTTCGTCTTTATTTCAAAGTATATAAGTGTGGAGCCAAGTTGAGGAAAGATCACAAAGATTTTAAACAGGTTACTTCAAATTAACAGAATTCAACTGTGGGGATTCCCTCAAAATATTATTTTATTTTTCAGCAATAAATATATTTTTTTGAGATTAGAGCCAAATATTTAAATAGTGATCTAAAATATCTCCAAAATAGAAAAATAAAGGTTAAAACTGTTTGTGAAACCAAGTTTCCGCCCAATTTTTTCAAAATAAGAAATCATCGAACCAGTTAATTGTAAAGAGTTGACAGCACACTTCATTTTGTTCAGAAATGAATGCAGGAAAATATATTGAAGCAAAATATCAAATTATTTTTGCAGTGAAATATTAATATCAGGTCTGATTAATGAATGCAGTGAATTTCTGATTTAGAGGTAAAACCATACTCTTCAATATCAAATATTCTCGATTCCAGTTTTGCAACGATTTAGCCATAAGAGAGTGAAAGCAAAAAGAGAGACAAGACAAGCTTTTTTCATCCTTATCCGTAGGATGCGATACCAGGATCACCTCATACAAACAAATACCCCATTACCATATGAAAACATCGTCCGACAAGTATGGTGCATTATAAATAAAAAAATTCTTCACGCTATTCTGTATATGGTGTTAAATTCAGATTTATTTAAAACATTGATAAGGGCATTGCTTTTAACTTAGTTTGCAGCTCATATTATGCCACTTTGCTTTCAGTCTGGTTGAATCGATATTGAACATTTTATCTTAGGAAGGAATATGGTCAAATATCACTTATTAATAAATCAAATATTACATTTTCTGAAACATTGTTTTATTAAAAGTTTTAGAAAAAACATTAATAACAATACTACATTTGTTTTAGCAGTTGATTTTTAACTTTTAATCGATATAGAAATAAACTAATTGCAAATGAAATCAAATTAATTCCTAATAATTTAAATAAATTATTAGCAAAACTAATATATAGTTTACAATTGAATTTAGATTTTACATAACTTCGCGCGATATTTTTTATACTTACAAATTTAATTTAATAAATTTTTTTTTAGTTTCAAATGGATAAGTTGGACAATAAATTGAAAAGCTTTTAAGATATTGAAATGTTAGAATATTTTTTCATCAATATTTATCAAATTTTCTGTTTATGTGGCAATTTAAAATGGAAACTTAAGATTTTAGTGGGTATAGAAGTGGATGGAACTTAGAAAACAATGTGTACCTGACAATTTTATAAATCCAGGTATATTTTTCATGAGATATTTTTGCACATAGTTAAACGTTTTACAAGTGTGTGCGTGTCAAAATGATATTTCATATTCCCGAGAACTGGGTAAAAATGTCTTACATTTGAAAAAATATCATCTTTCTATTCTTTTATTTTCCTATTGAGAAGTGAGTGCCTGTAACTAAAGATAGCGTAAAAAATATTTATGTCTTGCAATTTTCCTCAATACCTTGTTTGATTGCATACGAATCAATAAAAATAAATAGGAGAAATTGCTTAATTACATTGATAATGAGTTTGAGAGGTAATATAGAATAAACATGTCTTCATAAGAACGTCATTAAATCTCAACTTTAAATAGAATTAGTAAACAATTTTATAAAATAAAATGTAACTCAATTTAACTATTTAAAAGTAATTGAAGTAAAAAATTGCTAAATTTAATTGTTTAAAAGTAAATGTAGTTGAATACTTTGCATATACTTTAAATATTTTAGATATATAGATTAACTAGTGTATACAACTGGTTAAATTATGTCTAAAATATTTAAACTATAAATAATATAATAAAGCAAAATAAATATAACTGTTATATATAGATATAGCAAGAATTTTTTGTCATAAGACTTTGAAGTTAAAAAATAGTAGTCATTCTTATATAAATTATAATAGCTACTTTAGTATATTTACATGAATAGTATATTGATGAAAGAAAAATATTTCAAGGCTACACACATGTAAATAGCGTAATTATCATTAAGTTTTTTTAAATCCATTATAAGAATTAAAAAACTATGTAAGGAGACAATTTGGCTGCTTTTTAGACAAAGCATTCTCACACACAGCATTTCATATTTTAAATTTTACATTCAAAAAATAAAGTTAAAGTTTAAAAATATAGAATATTTTAAATAGTAACAAAGTCAAATAAAATTATAATGAAAAGGGCAATTTTATTTTTATAATAAAATTATAAAGAAATACACATAAAATAAAGATTTCTGAAAGATGTAATGCGTAATAAAAGTAGTATGTCCAATTTAACAAATTAACAAAGTTACAAATTCAAACATGATGAGAATATTAATTAAATATTTAAATGAAAATTGTTAAACGTAAAAGTCTTCGAACAACAGTTTTGTCTTATGATAAAACATGTAAAGTAAAATGGTTGTATTAAAAAACAAATAAATAATATCCAGTTCATCTTTGCACATAAAGCAGATAAACTTTTCTCTTTAATTAAAGTTTTCCCCTTTTAATTAACTTTAAAAAAATTTACTCGCGTTAGCTTTTTACTATTATATTGCAATCAGATTAAACAGAAATTAATGCTTTGTAATAATATGTGGCTGAATAGAATAAAAAATCCTTAGCTTAACTGATGTTACATTGCAATGTTTATAACTATAATTTCAAGATCAATTTGTCTCTTAAATTAATCAGGAAGTAATACACGCTGTATAAAACAACACAATAGTAATATAATCACTTTGATGTAAAAAATATAATTAACTAAGTTGAATCTATGAACTGAGGATTTGAAAGGGGGAGGGAGTAATGTATAAAAAATCAGAATATATCCCAGAAAAATTATGAATGATTATGAAAATAGAATGTATTTCTCTAATTTCAGTTTTTGAATAGTTTTCATAGGAAAGTAATGTCTCAAAACTCCATTTGTAGAATATATCTATTGAAGAGATACATTGATTACCATAATTTATAATAGATAAAACACTTCATTAAAAATTTCACACTGATAAAAATATAAATTAAATAAATTTAAGAATGAATGAGTATCTAAAGTGAAACATTAATTAGTATTAGAAAATATTTATTTAAATTACTTAAGTAAAAAAACACAGTTTTTTTTTAGGAGGGGGGTTCTCATATAAAACTTCATTCACCTGATTACGTGATCTGAGTGGCTCAATTATTTTAAATGAAATATAAATATAGAAACATTTAAATGTTTATAAATAGAAATAATTATTAACTTCTTTTATAGAGATAAATTAAAATGTGATAAATAAAATATTTGGAAATTAGTAACTTGTAAAAGTGTTTTAAACGAAGCTATTTAATACTAAATCATATTTAACTGATTCAG
>JAPDSC010120625.1:464652-475663 GCA_026290005.1 Latrodectus geometricus | reverse complement strand
TATATATATATATATATATATATATATATATATTTAATCATGAAGTAGAAAATAATCTTTGAGTACAAAAAGAAAAATTAATGTGTATGAAATGTGAGGGGATTACCTGTTTTGGCATTACATCAAACATTTTCTAGAGTAAACTCTTCTATGATATCTTCTTCTATAAAGTCTGTAAATCAATGTTTTTTGTACCGTTAACTAATCAGATGAAAATTCATCTGACAAAATTATTTTAGATGTAAAATACTATGTGATTAAGTGTTTACTGTATCATAGGCATATTACACGTACGAAAAAGCTTTACGACGCACAATGAAGAAATTATTTAATATATTATTTATAAACATTATACTTATTCCTAATATAATTTTTGATGACGTATTTTTTACCATAATTTGTATCAAATGTAGACCTTAGAACAATTATTAAATGAATTGAAAATGTGATTCAGAAAAATTTAACTATTTAAAAGAAAATAAAAATTGACTTAATTTAAAGTGTAATTTATTCAATAAATTCAACTAAAAGTACAATATTAAAAACTAGGTATGACTTTTATTGTCACATTAAAGAATGTAAAAATAATAATTTCCTCAACAGAAATTTGACTTAATTTGAAATAAAAAGTGATTCGATATTTATTTTAAACTCTTCCGACACTGAACGCAACATCAGATTATGAAGACAGATTTAACCGATGAAAATTATATTTTTTTTATGTAAGAAAGTCCATTCCAACTGATGAGCATTTTGCCTTTAGCTTCTTTTATTTATAAATTTAAATTTCTTAATTGTGATGTTATGCAAGTATATCTTTCACAAGAAGCAATATGAAGTATCTCCTTTCGGCTGTGATCATTTTCGATAAATAACTGAAGTGTTTTTTTATGACGTGTGTGTTATCGGTTAATGAACAGTCGAAGAGCAAATCAATTAACTTTCCATTTTTTAATATGTGTGTATACTCAATAAATTGAATAATTTTTATATAATGGAAGTTTTATATAATAAAACATATTCAAAATTTATTTAATAAAGTATTGTGTTAAGCACACGCGTAAGCCATTTTATATACATTTTACTAAATTTTATATTCAAAGTATGAAATAAATAATTCTGCTTTATTAATTTTTGGGCCATCTATATTGAGAAAAGTAATAACTTTAATCATTTTAATGCGTGAAGAAACATTGCTTGTTTTCTTTCATTTTTTTAAAAATAAAGTTGTATATTTAATTTGTTTCCTACATTTTTTCATTAAATCAATACTAACCTAATTTGGAAGTATAATAGTTTATAGAAATATTTGTTGTCTTAGAAATGATATAGTTTTTAAAATTAATCTATATTATTACACAAAATAATGGATTGTGTGACCTGAATGTGTAGAATATTTTGCGGTTATTTATATTTGCATTAATCTAAAAGAGGGTTTACCAATATTCAATTTAATAAAAGAGAAAAGAATGTTTCAAAATGCTTAGAAATGAATTTTAGTAATAAATTTAATACTTAATAAAGGAATAACAATCAAAATGTTATAATCTAGTCGAAATGTTAAATTAATTATAATAAGAAAATATGCTTAACATTTGTTGAAAATGCTAAATTAAAAAAATCTTATCTAATATTCAAAACAGAAAATTAAACAAAACTAAAAAGATAAACTGATTTTAATTTTAATAAATTTACACATTTGTATGTATTCATTTCTTGAAAAATATGTTTCATTTTAAAAGGAAGAAATTCAATCGAATCACTTGTAAGGTGCTTATGTCACATCCCTTTCAAGAATGAGTTCAAATTCTTGCTTTCCCTTAAGATCCATAAAGACTCTGAAGAATAAGGTCATCAAATCTAAAAATGTTTCAAACCATTCCCATTCATCACTTTGTCAGACAGTTTTACTACTTCGATACAGAGTGACCAAGAAGTAGGGAGTTTAAAGTGGTTTAAGGACATTTTTGACGAAATAGTAATATCATTTTATTTCTTACATGGAGAATTTTTGTGAGTATTTTTAATTAAATTAAATAAAGGATAAGATGCAAAACTGAATAAATTCATGCTAATTTTTTATTATTTAATTTATTTTCTGCTAGCGTATGAATTTCAACACAAAAAATGAATATGGTAAGATTGATCATGAACGAAAAAAATTGGAGCAAGATTATAACTGCAAAACACTGTCTGAATGTCAAAACAATGCATCACAATTGAAATTAGAAGAGATACAAAAAAATGGTACATGATAATGAAAAATTTTATCTTTTTTTTTACAATTAATTATAAATTGATATTTGATTAGAAAAATATTGCATATAATAGTTTGAAATATCTTTAATACACTGACACAAATGAAATAAAACTACATCCTTTCTTATATTATATACTATTACTATATATAATTTAGTCTATGTTATCATTATTTAACATAATTCTGAAATCTAAAATTAAATGCTTAAATTTTCATTTTTATTAATCAAAATTCTGTCATACAAATGTCTTACAAATTTTACAGCAATTGTAAGCAGATATTCATGAGAGGTAATATGCCCTTTTGCTTTTCAACTGTGTACATTTGGAGTAAAATCTATACTATAATTAAACTGTTATTTTAAATGAAATGTTAACAAACTTTAAAAATGCATCATCAATTATTAATTTACATTAATTGTTTTATAAATTATTACTGTTCAAAGAACAGTTGTGGAAAGTTTTACTTGCTTAAAATACTATAAATGCATTGTAATTTTTCTAACTTGAAAGTTATATTTTAAATTGCGCAATAAGGCGTTTATTACATCAAAAACATTTGATATCATCATGTTTGCTATTGCTATATTTTTTATAAAATGATTCTATTTTTCAAGACAACTACAAAAATAATTATGTTTTCAAAATTTACCTTATTTAACAGTATTATCAGTTGAAAATTTTCTAAACAGCATTTTTTAGAACCAAGGAATTAAAGTTAAATTCAACATTTATGGGATAAGAAAGAATTTTGTGGATGTACTTTATTTTTAAATCCCATATGTCAATGTAGAAATATTTACTATCAAAAATAGTTCATACAAACTGAATTCCAACTGATGAAAGTGAAGCTATAACAATTTTTTAAAAAAATACATTCAACAATAGAATACTCTAAAGTGAAAAGCATTTTAATTAATGTACCCATTTATGGAACATAAAATTTTAACTTCATGCAGAAGATATTTTTAACTTCTTTATAAAACTAAGTAGCAAAATATAATTCTTTAAAAAATTCTTTATAAAACTACAAAGCAAAATAATTTTTAGTACAATATTATTTCAACTAATATATAAACATGAGAAATATTATTAGAAATCAGTCACATTACTTATTAATTTAGTTTTAACTCAAATTTTTATTAAACTGTTTTCAATAAAATTTGTATTTCAAAAAAAAATGAAAATACTGGAATTAATTATATTTTCTACAAAAACAGAATATGATTATTCCAATATTTTAAGAATTTTAATTTAAAGCTGTTATAACATTTGTAAGATTTAATAAAAATAATTTTTATAATAATTGTTTATAAATATTACATTTTTTTTGGAATACATCGTCACTTTTCTGCTAATTTTATATTTTATCACTTTCTTGTTAGCTTATAGTTTTAATTGCAATTATAAACGTAATTCGCTTCTTACGATGTTTTTGCTAAAAATTTCACTTTAAAATCTAATTAAAGAAAAAATATTTTGTATAAATTAAATGCAAATTAAATAAATTTACTTGTAACTGTAATTTAATTAAAATGTTTCTATTTAAATTGTTTATATTTTCCTTATTTTCAGATATTCAAATAAAATGCTTCCGCACCCCTTTTGTTAACACCCATTACATAAATAGTAAAAATTTTATTAAATAAATTAACAAATTACTTTCCTGGTATTTGTTCAAAATTTTATAAATTAGTTTATTTTCCCTGAAATTAAAAGGTCTATTAATTGTAATTCAGTATTTGTTCTTACAAAATATAAAACATATTGGTATTATATTAATTTTCAGTTAAAGTATTGTATAAATTGTATGAGAATAAATTAAAAAAAATTTGATTAATTAAATATATATATATATATATATATATATATATGAAATTTATCAAAGTAGCTCACTAACTTTCAAAGTGAGACGTAAAATATAAATTATTTGAACAAGTTTTCTTTTAAAATAAAAAATATGGAGAACAATGATAAATATAAATAATAGTTTAAGCATGCTATGTAACAATTCCACAGTGCTACTAGAAAAATCTATTGAAACTAAAAAGAGATATTTTCTTCTTGAAGCATAACTTGCATTCAAAATGCTGCAGGTAGCCGATAGAAGAAAGGACAATTCTATTTTCCTTACTATCTTAATTGTTTTTGAAATTTAATATGTGATGTTTCAATATAGGTGCTTATATCAAAAAATCCTATTCTGTTTTTCGTCACCTACATCCACATATCTAATATCTTTGTGTGAGCGATGTAACTATATATTAATGTCGAGAAACGTTTAAAATGGCTTAATTAAATTGTGGTAAAGATATGCAATATTAGTAAATTCCATTGGGGAATTTCAGATGTATTAGCTTATTAAATGGACATATGTTATGCTTTGCTGTAATCTCTATGTTAACTCAGACAAATTGAATAGCATTGAGCAATATGTAAATCACAACCAATGAAAATGAATATTAATTTTTATAGTAAGATAGATAATGTTTAAAAAAATAAGTGACCAATTGATATTGTTCTTATTGACAAATTACTTGTGATACAAACTTTTATTATATTATTTTTCTAAAAAATATAAGCAGAATAAAAGAATTGTTGGTGAATTATATAGGTTATCAGAGAGTGTAAATTTCGTAATACAATTTTTTTTTCATTTAAACTTAAGAAAAACAAATTTCTTGAATGGTACTTTCAAAGCCACATGTAAATTAATTACAAATAATACTGAATAAAATACTTATATTTTACATGCTATGCGTTCAATTCAATTATATATTGAAAACAACGAAATTCGACTATTTTTAGAATAACCAAAATTCAATTACAATCATATCATGGAATTCAAATAAATATTGAACCCCTTGACAATTTTGTACTGATACCAGTGACAAATTAATTGGTATGAATGTGGGAAATTTATTGGCATCTTTTGAAATTACCTTAAATATTTTTTTATGAATCTCCAACTTACTTTTTTGTTAATTGATCAAAGAAAATGCTTGAATATATTCAAAATTAAACCTTTCAGTAAAAGTTTTTTGTTAGAATACCTTCAGTTATGAAGTGTTAAAAAATATACAGTTTATTGATTTAAGTTATAATAATCCATGTTAAGATAATATATGTATATCAAGAATTTTCATGTGAGCTAGACTTTTCAGTAAGATATAAATGTGAAATAGGATATTTTTGAATTGATAGTTAAAAATAGTATTACTTCAGACTCCACCTAAATAAATAAATTGAATCAAACATTGTATTTTAAACAATATATATGTATAACTTTAAACAATATATTTATATAACTTTAAACAATATATTTTTTAAACAATATATGTAACTATAAACTTTTTTGTATGCTAATTTATAAGCAATTGTATGTTTGCATTTGAGAAAGATTGTACTTTAGCCTTTTTTTAAGCATAAAATAACTTTCAAATCAATATTAGCTTTGAAAATTCACAAAATATTAAAATTATTATTTATGTAGTTATGAAGAAGATTAGATTTGTATTTGAAACCTTAAACTGATAATAACGAAGTGCAAGTAAGTTTTAAGATATATTTCATGAGTATTGAAATATTTTGCCTCTCTGTATGAAAATATACGTTTTATAATCCCAAGTAACAATCTATTTTTAATATTTTGTTTTTCTTCTGGTATTAAAATTTTTTTCCTTAGTTTGTTATTTATTTATAAATAATGTATGAATAATTACAATTTGCAGATACATACATTAGAAGTTTCTCCCACGAAATAGTTTATTTTATTAATTTTAATTATATAACTGGCATTTGCAAATTATTTACATAAATCAATAAAAATAACAATAATATAACCAATTAGTATTTCTGAAGCAATACATTTAAAATATTGCACATTTAAGATGGATGATTTAAGTAAAATTCTTCAAACATCAAAAATATATCAAAAGAGTTTCGAATCAAACTTTTATCACTATTCTCAAATTAAAACACCCAATATATTTTAAATTTAATTCTCAAAATGATAAACTTTCAGCAGTATATCATATAAAACTCTTGTGTAATTTACATGTCCTAAAAACGTTTGCGAAAATGGATTGAGAAAACAAATATAAGTAAGAAGATTAACAAATAATTATCTACGACAATCTATTCCTTTAACAGTATTTGGTACTTATAACTCTAACACTTATTAGTTTAAACTTATTCAGATATTAATGACAAGTAATATAATCAATTTAACTGTTTAAGCCTGTCGCTTTTAAACTTCCATGAGTGCTAAATTTTGAATGTTTTAAACTCAGCTCTTGCACAAATTTTCAAATTATGTATCCTTACAAGCATCTGCTGTAAATTATTCGTTCTGAAATATTAGTTCGAAAAGAAGTCATTGCCTATCGTTATCGGGGCTTTTCCCAGTTTAATTAAATTGGCACACTGTCAAGAGGCATCTCACAGAGGGTTGCCTATCTCAATCAAAGTGAAATATTTCATCCCGCGAGCCCGAGACTAAACCTCAATCGTCCCTTCCCTCGTTAGTGATTCAGCTGTGGAAGACGGATGGACGAATCCTTAGGAAAATGAATTGAGCATTCCTGAATCGGGAAAAATTTTCTTTCCCCCATTTCCATTTATTTCCTAATTTAGCTGCAGACCTTGATGCAATGAAATGGTCTTCAATTGAAATGATACAAAGGAAAGCCTGTAATGCAAATAAGTTACGCGAATGCAAATGAGCTAAATGCATGGCCATTGCGGTTCTCCCCAGCTTTGTACCCAGTAATTGCCTTTAATAGAATTAGACGAGAGGATTCATTTGAAAAGCGAAGCCTCACTTAAATGTCTTTACCTACCGAAATAGGAGCACACCTCTTGTCTTTTATTTTACAAACACACCACTTTAACCAGAATGTCTTTTGTGCTTAAATCGATTTGCAACCATGATGGGTAACGATATGCGAACGATAGAAAATTTAAAAAATAAGAGAATTTGTGTGTATGGAATGACAATCGACTATTAGCACATTCTAAATCAGTTTATCGCTGAATAGAGGGATATTCGGAACATTTAAATAAAACTGCAAAATCAATAAAACACCAACTTATATTAAAATTTATACTATTGTATTTTCATTCGATTGAGAAATAACGGGATATGTAGTATGTTTGAAAACTCTTCATAATTATTCAGGTAACAGATAATATTATATATTAATTAACAGAATAATAATTATATGAAGGAATATATTAATTAACATTATGTTGAATAAAAAAAAATATGTAATCTTAAATTTCTGTACTTGATTTAACTGAAGATTGCATTTACATTTAAATTTGTTTCCATAATGAGACATTTTGACTACCAAACTACAGATTATATATGAGTCATGATATATAGAGCTAAATATTTCTACGTCTATTTGAGTAATCTGAAAATTTAACTTAATTTGTATAACATATAATTCTATTGTATATTTTAATTAAAATATAAAATGGGGCGTTAAAAGGTGCAGTTTCTTGTTTACATTATGTTTTCAATATAGTCACATTGTTAATCAAGCAAGTGTGCAAGCTTTTAATAGCCACATAGTTAAATAATCACACTGAAGTTTAAGTATATATGTATATATATGTATAGTGAGAGAGATACACATAAACAATGCTGTATTTTTATGATAATACTTCTTTTGGTATCATTTTTAAAGACTTACATATACTTTTATAAAACAATTTATGTGTAATTTACCACAAACTACAAAGACATTAATTTAGATACTTAATATTAATATTTCAGAGAAAGGATATCAAAGATAATAATATGCTTAAAAATCTTTTTATGGGTTGCTATCTGAATATTCCGAAATTTTAGTTAAAGTTAAAACAATTTAACATAACTGGCATATAATCTAAATTACTGAATTTAAGACTTACTTTACAAAATTTTGTGTTAAACTCAAATTCGGTTACATTAATTTTTGTGTTACATATCCTTCCCCAGCATAATACTTTGACATTCTTTCACTTTAACTTTCTGACAGCCATATTTGACAATATTATTTCATGATTTGTGTATATTTACCATTTCCTTCCTCTAATATAAAACCTTGCTGTTATTACATCAAATATACTAATATATTTCGCAATGAACTGTTTTATCTATATAAAAAATGTGTGCTTTTGTGTTCACTTTGTATTAAATACATTTATATTAAATATTGTCATCCAATCTTTCTCTTACATAATAACCTAACTCATTTAAAATATTCATGTTTTATTATTATTGTTTGCTAAATAAATATAAAGTTTGGTATTAATATTAAAGCTTCGTCTGAATTAAATTAAGTTGTTTCGCAATTTCAATTCAATTCACGATTAGAATTTTGTGTAATCTTGTATGTTTTATAAGCATGTTTTAAAATTTTTTATTTAGTATTATTATTTCTTGATCAAAGTTTCAAACTATCTATATTGTGTCATCTCCTCATATTTTATTAAAATTGATTTCATATTCGAAACTCTTAATAATTGCATGGCTCTGGTTAAATGCAACCATCTTTTTAATTTTGTTCATTCAACACATTTTTCCGAATGCTTACTTTTTGTATTTCAGAAATTAAATACAATTGAAATTAAAATTACTTTTTTGTACTGAAGAAGGGAAGAGGTCATCATGAATACAATAATAATTGCATTTATATAAAAAAAATTCCATACTATTTTTAATATTGAAATGTGTAAATAAGAAAAATTGTAATACAGAAAACTCAACAATAGAAATTTTTCTCGCCCAATTTTAAATAGAAGATGCTGAGGAATAATATAGCAAGCTTCGTTGCACCGTATACACTAAATACTAATGGATGAATCCCTTACGAGATACATTTTGTATTTGAGCTCAGTCACAAATCACATAATGTTATAGCACAAAAGACTGTAAAATAGGCAATAACACAATGCATACGCGAGGATGCTTATTTATTTAAACTGAGTTTGGTTATCAAACTATTAAACATTTTTAATGAAGTAAAGTGGAGCTACAAGAGGAAAGTTTGTAGACTTTGAGGTATAAAATGCAAGCACTGAAATTCGAAAATCAGAGTAGGTAACAATGTTATATCAACACATGTTTTATAAAAAAAAATCTATTGGTTATGGAAAAGTGTATATTCATCGATTGGTGATAAAACTGATTAGTAAAAAAGATTTAATAGTTTGGATTCAATCTTTGTGGAGAATATAACAATTATCAGACATGAAATATAATAATATTTTAATTTCACGTCTGAATTTAATATATTTTATTAGTTAATATTAATTTAACATTATTTTAATATAAAATAAATGTTACAAGTAAAATATTTAAGAAATTAATTTAATTCAATATAATATGAAATTGTGCTTTAATGTTAAAAATTATTGCTTTAAAATAATTAAGTTGAGTTTAGGATTTCATTCAAATTTGATGCACAACTGTTTGCAATAAATTCAGACTTATTAATATAAATTTAAAAAAAAATTACTTATATAACTAATATAATTTATATCAGTAATTTTTTTGAATTTGATTTATAAGATAATCTGCATGTCAAATTGAAGAAATGATTTACAAATTCTTGAAATAATTGACAAATTGAAGAAACAAATAATACATAATAAAAAATGAAAGGAACATTTTAAAAATTAATGAATTTTATCAAACTAAAATAATCAGCATTTTTTAAAATAACCTTATGGCTTCTTTTTAGGATTTTATTTTATTTATTAAAAAATTAATCTGCAAAACTCACATTAAATATATTTTCATCTTATTAATATATGAATTTGAAATTTATCTTATACATTATTTTACTTTAATCTTCACATAATTAATTTCTTCAAAATTACATTAAAAATAAATATGAATAAATATCATTCAAAAGAAACCATATATTTTCTCTAAACATATATATATATATATATATATATATATATATAAAAGAATTGTTAGGGAAAAAACTAATAAATGAAAGTTTGATATTCTATATTTCATCTTGCAAATAAAGTGGTGAATTCCCATGTCATTCATGAATGCATGTATTAATTCAATGCCTACATAAAATTATAGTACAGTAGAGGTTCTGCATATTTAACTACTCTATGCTGAAATTACAATAAAGAGGCAGTTAATAGACAAAAAGGAATTAATATTGTATTTTTATCATTAAAATAATATTTCATAATTGCATTCACAAAAGAATCTACTATTTTTTAAATTACACAGGTTCGAGAATAAAGCATAAATTAAGTAGCAAGGAAACGGCCTTTTTAAATTTTCTAGCAACACATTATTGAAGAATCAGAAAATGTTGCTGCCTGATATTGCTTAAAAGGGCTTACTATTGATGGAAACGATACGATCAAATAGAGAAAGGACTTACAAGACAAGATTCAATTCATACCTGTGACGCTTCTTTTACTGGGTATTCTCTAGTTACGTGAATAACCTAATGTGACAGAACATTAAATTCATTCAGTAAAAGATGCATTATGATTATGGTATATTATTATTTACAAGTAAAATATGATTATAGTGATTATATGATTATAATGATTATAGTATTCATATTCAATGTATAAAGTGCTATTAATTGAAAATGGTATATAAATTCTGTAATATATTATTTCAAATTTACATCATATTAATTATACAGTAGAAATTAACTAGTATTAATGCATGGATAATATATATATATATATATATATATATATATATATATATATATAT
>JAPDSC010120625.1:440207-464552 GCA_026290005.1 Latrodectus geometricus | reverse complement strand
TATATATATATATATATATATATATATATATATATATAAAGTTAATCATATTTCATGAAGATAGTACATTTCAAATTAAATAATCTTAAAAATTAAGGATTTTGAAATAATATTACTCTTAAGAAGATTTCATTAAAACTTACGAGATTCGCAAATCCTTTGAGAAGCAGTTTGAAAGTCAATATACTAGTTAAAAGTTTGAAATTTCTATAAACTTTAAATGCTAATAAGGCATTAACTTCTGCTTAAGTCAAGACTTTTCACGAAAGGTATGCATCTCCTTTGGGAAAGTAGTCTTTTACCCCCATTACATCACAACAACTTATGTCTGGTCTTGTCTCTTGCAATGATAAAAGTGCTTTAGAAAGCTTGCATAACTTAGAAACTTATAATGCCTTTTAATTAATAGCCTTTAATTTTCTATAGTAAGGGCTCAAGATTTAATCAGGTATTAATGCAGAACTTCATTTTCATCCTTACACAATGTTTTCAAATTTCGGGTAATGAGGAAACCATAAAATAAGAGATAAGTCATTTAGTTACGTCTTTAGAAACTCCTTCAGTAATATTGATCTAACAGGCATAATTTTACTCTGACTTGTACACAATTAGTATCTATATATATGAATGCATATAAATATAAAATTATGACATTATCTCCACTGTTCTTAATCTAAATGGTGAAATTTATAACTAAATGGAATTATTTTGAAAATCCAATTTTCTACCAAGTTTTTTATTTACCAATTTCAGGCATATTATCATAAAATAATGTTATTGAATATTATATATTAAACTTTGAAATTTTGATTGCATTTTTTGTTTCAGAGTTGGTCTTGCTGTAAATAATCGCAACTTTCTATATAAATTATTATGCTTTTATTCATTGAAAAAGTATTTAATTTTGTTAATTAACAAGTTTTTATAAGTCTTTAGTTTCCTTATATTTACATTTCCTTATCCGTCTTTCTGTCTTACTTACTTACTTTACTTTACTTAGAAAAATATGACACAGCCGCATTATTCACTGATTCAATATTAGATATCATTTTTATAATATTTTATAAAATTTAACAGATTAAAAAAACAGATTTTATACTTGTTTCTATCATATTGAACTAAACATGAATTTTCATAGTTTAGAATTAATTGCAGAAAAAATGGGCTGTGTGTGTATAACATTATTTTACAATATGCCAGATATCAAATTAAAAATCGCTGCTAGAAATCAATTGTTTAGATAAATAAGTGGAAATATAATTAATTATGTATGAAAAATTATTGTAAAACACATTTTATTTTCCTACAATGTTCATTCAATAGGAAAACGTTTCTTATATTTTTACTTTTATCTTTATTTACCGTTTCCTAACCATAGACATTAGAATTAATCGAACTCTACAAGATTCCACTCTTAAATTTCTTAGTGGATGAGCAGTCTAATGAAAAATATGCACCATTGGAGGTAGCCTCCAGTTGTGTGTGTGTGGGGTTTAAGATTCAGAATGAAACAGTTAATCACAAAAAAGAAATAATCTGTTACTAAAAAATCCTTTGCACTATTAGAATGTGTTGGGGAAAAACCCTTTTTCTGGAAAAGTGCCAGAATCGAAAATACTTTTCTGAGAATTTGGTGTTACACCATTAGAATGAGGGATACGTAAAAATAAAACACACATAAATAGAAATGAAACAAAGAATAATATTCCAGCTGAATAATATTCCAGCTTTTAAAATTCATATTCTTATGTAACAGGAATTTTGTGTGAGCAAGTTGTTTTTTATTTATATGTATTGCGAGTTATCTTTAAAATAAAATACCAAATATTATTGTAAAGGTATAGCAATATTTGTTTTGTAATAATGAAAATTAATTCAATATATATAATATTAAAAAAATTCAGCAACTTTTATTAATTTTTGCTCCATTTTGCAAATATCACTTTTTTTCTTGTTTGAATGGTTTATCGGTAAGTTCACAGCATATGTGTGTAATATCATCCAAAATCAATTTTTTTTTAGATTTCCATGTCAATGAAGTACAGTTAACCAAATTTTTTGTTTTGTTTTCAATTAATCTTAGAAATATGTAACTTTTTTAAATTACTAAGTGGAACTTTATGATAAATATTTCAGCTTAAACTTGCTTTTAAACTAGTAATTCAATGCTTTTAAACTAAGTAAGAACTTTCCGAATTTCTTTTTTTAGATTTTTGTTCTAAAGAACTGAAGATTCGTGACTGAAGTTTAGAAAATGCTAATGATTTGTAATTTTTTGGTAATTTTTCTGTATTACTGAGTTGAGAGATATAAACGTAATAATGAAAATAATTGCGTATTTTAAATGCATATGTGTATTCACATTTAAAAATGACATACTAAGAAAATAGTTGCTATGAGACATTGTAGGCAGGTGTGTTGCAAGTTCCCTTCACGAAATTATTTTGGAAATATTCTCTCCAGAAGATGTTGGGAAAGTTAAATCTATATTGTTAAAAAAATTTTTTTAAGAAAGAATTTCATCAAAACAGTGATTTCTTATGCTTGGTAAAAAAATTGCATTGTCTTTAAGATATCCTTAAGGCATTTCCAGCGACTCGTTATGCAATTAGTGGATTCTGAAGGAGACCGCCTTTTTGAATCAAGAGAAGCAAAATTGATCTTTTTCTCCCAGCTGTGCTATTCCAAAAAAAAAAAAAAAAAATACTGTAAAAAGATTTTGATTGCAGTGGGGATATTAAAGCACGTAAACCCGTCTTATCGTCTCTGAGAGACCTAGACGGATCATCAAAATATACAATAGCTACATATGTAGGTAAACCGAAATACGCCGAATTTTGACTATATGCACAATTCAATCTCAAATGTTGTCTTATTGCAGAAGCATTGTTTCATTCCGCATAATTTACAGATGATTCTTTAATCGACGCTCTTTTTCGCAATTCAAAATCAATTGCAGTCAGAAGTAAAAGCGTTAACTTAGACATCTGGAAATAGTAATATTTATTTACAATGGTGTCAAGAGGAGAGTGACGAAATTGATTAGGGAAATTTCCATATCTCAATGCAGTACCACGAGTCTTTTCATCTCACAGTAAGTTCATATAAATATAACTTTCTCCGTAGTGGAAAGTTTTTCTGCTTTGGTTTGGTAATCATTAAAGACATTTCATCATCACAATTATGTGCACCAAATATCATTACATTATACAGTTTCCTTCAATGATTGGTTAGTGAGCATATTATAATATTATTATTTACAAATGTCTTATCTTTATGAAAAACATTTTATTTGCTTTATTTAATGTTATAAACGAAAATTTATGACTAAAGATTGAAAAATACTGATAACTCGCAACGTTTTTGACACTTACATTGTGTGATCATAATGAGGAAGAGGTAAACAAGGTGATTTTTTTTAAACTAGATCAATGATGAAAGGTGGGAACTTTAAAATTTATCTAATGTGTAATGTATCCTTAAGCGCGGATCATAATGAATATAAGGAATTAATGCAATACCAACAGTAGTTTATTTATTAGATCTTATAAATTAATTAATGAAATTAAATGACTCAAAGGAATATATACATATATGAATATATATATATATATTTCTTTGAGTAATTTTAAGCTCAAGAATCCAATAAATAAATATGTTTTTATGATTTGTAAGTAACTTAAAAGATAGAAAAGACATATCATTTTTTATTATTTTTTCACATCTGCATATTTTATTTTTTATTTCACATCTATAAATAGTTTAAGATAAAAAATATAATAAAATTATGTAATGCTGCCATTATCTTTATCCTATTATTATGCTTATATTAACAATAAATATGAAATGGTATGAATTCTTAGATAATTAGCAGTTTTTTGAAATTATAAGCCTTACACAGTAATTTGGATTTTAAATCTAATTGTGAAGATATATATAGAGAGAGTGTGAGCTAATAGTAAGAACTGAAAAAACGCTCAACTTTATTTTTTCTATCTGAAAATTGCTGCTATCAATAAATCATGAATACTTTCATGTAAATTGTAAACGACTGTATTTTGCTCCGGGTTTTTCTAGCATATTCAACTAGACAAAATCTAAATCAGATTTGATTTATGTAATTTATTAATTGTTTCATTAAATAATTCGAATAGTTCAAATAAATCTCCTGAAATTAACAATACGTTATTTAAGTGTTAATTCATTTCCCACTCTATACTTTTATCTCGGAAATCAAATGAAATTATGTAAATACATTCACTTATCAAAAGCATACTTTTATTCATCATATATTATTACCTAATATCAATCTACTGTTAGTCACTTTTGTGATTATCAGGCAAGATTAACTAAATTTATTAAATTAGTAGAATAAATTATAAATTATTAAAAATTATTTGAAGTTTGCAAAGAGGTAACGCAAATGTAATAAGTTATTGTTCAAAATGTTTTTCGGTTTTTAATTTAGTAACTAAGCACAAGAAAAATTCCGATGGTAGAAGCAATCCATGCATAACTGAAACTGTATTCAAAACAATACTGCATCAAAATGTTTTGCTTGATGATAAAAATATAGTTGAAAACTAAAATAAAAATTTTTAATAATCAATTATTTCCCAGTCTGAACAATATTTTAAAACAATGATGACAAAAATTTAGAGCATTTTATAGAGTAATAATCGCAAATAACTAATGTGTGAGAAAGAAAAAAACACATTTATTATTTCATGATTATAAACAAATTTCTTTATTAACATTTATTTCAAGTAAGCAGTAAAAATAAATATATTTAATGTTAATGTACTTTTAAGTAATTTAGAAAGGTTAATGCCTTATTATTATATGACCAGTACATGAATTCTAAAAAAAAATGATTACTGAAAAGTTTTAGACTAAATGCATGTGTGTTATTTTTTAAACTACTTATAACTTTTTTTGTAAAAAAATAATTTTTGGATATATCACATGACAAATTTTATATTTTACAAATGTTCAATTGTTTTAAATGATGAACAATTCAGAATTGATAAAACAGTTGAGAACGAGTCAGAAATGAAAAAAAACCATAAAATTTTAATGATTTATGTTTATGCTAGAAATATAAAATTATAAAAAAATTTAGAAGAAATGAATTTCTTCTATTTGGTTATTTTGAACAGTTATCATACTAAAGTAGAATTACATAAATGTAAGTTACAGAATTCTATAGTTATTCTAGAAAAAATTACAAAACATATTTATATTTAGAGACAGATTACTATTAAAGTTTTCACACAAAATAAGAAGATAAAATAAATTATCATAAACAGTTATAGGTTTCCAAAATGAAGCGAGAATTGACTTTTATAGAAATGCTTATTCATCAGTGTGTATGTGTGATTTATTTCCAATAACATTTTGTTTTCTAACATGTATGTTGATTGATGATTAAGAGTCCAGTGAAAAACTCAAAAAATTACTTATAAGCTTGAAATGGGAATATAGTCTAAATGTGGAATATTTTAAGATTTTTAAATTAGAATTTTTGTTGGTTGTAAGAACAAATGTCTTTTAAGCGTGTTTGTTTAAAAGACATTTTGTTCTTTTGAAATAAAATATCTTCGGAAACTGAGGTTTTTCATGTCTTAAAAACAATCATTAAATGAATATCGTTATTATCACTTATATTTTAAGATGTAATAATCCTGAAGAATCATTTGATATATAACTTTTTAAATATGTGTTTTAATTTTATTGTCTTCATCGAAGATAAATTTAAATGAGCAGGATTCTTCATGTTGGCATTTAAATTATATTTTAACTTTTATCAATATAAATAGAAAAAATAATAAAACAAATTAAATTTTAAGTGTTTAAGGCAGGGATGGGCAAACATTTTCGATCGCGGGCCAAAAATCGAAAAAATAAAGTTTGGCGGGCCAAGATGAATTTTTCTAAAATTTTATAAACAATATACAAGTATTACAATTTCATATATTAATGAGATGAATGAAATTGCGATTTCATTTTTAAAAGTTCCTTATATTGAGGTTCAAAGTTAGATGTACTGATTCTAAGGAACGAGGCTAAATGCTCATCTGTCAGTCTACTTCTAAGATAATTCTTTCTAAGGTTCATAGTTGAAAACACTCGTTCACATATATAAGATGAAGCAAAAATAGCACTGATTTTCTGGACATGAGATATTAAATTTGGGAAACTTACTTTCGATAATGATTTGTAAAATTCTAACTTTTTCATATTTAGAAACAATTGCTTGAGATGATTGGTAGATTGCAACTCAATTAATTCAAGCTGCAAATCTGACCTCAATGCTTTACAATTTACGATGAATGGCATGGTAAAAATATCTAATTCTGCTTGAATGGCACTGAAATCTTGAAATCTGAGTTCGAATTCAAAATGCAGTTTTTTCAAGCTATCTTGATAATTCTTAAGGTTCTCTTCATTTACTGAAGGTATTGAATTTAACCTTGGAAATGAGATAAGTCGTTCTTACCTAGCTGCCCAGCAAACATTAAGTTTAAGTTTAAAAGCTTTGAGATGTTACCAAATACCATCGATAAATTGATTATTCTCTTGCATCTTGACATTCAAGTTGATCAAATGACAAAGAAGATCTGTGAAAAATGCAAAGTCTGAATGCTATTTTGTATCTTCTAACATTTCGCACTCCACAGAACACTGTTTCTCATGAAAGAACGACACAGTGTCATCTTTCAACTGACAAACTCGCTCGAAAACACATCGTGCTCTAAGTCACCTTTTTTTTCGTGTAATACAGTACATCAGAGTATTCTGATTGCACTGACTGAAGAAAATCTCGAAATTGCCTGTGTGTAAGCCCACTTGATCGAATAGTATTTTCAAGTTTCACGACTGTATCAAGCACGGGTTAAATATTCAATACAGATTTACACAGAGCATCTTGATGTATAACACTATGTAGAAAAACAACATTGTTCCCGGGATAGTTTTGATTAAAGAGTACAAGAAATCCAGATTTTTTTCCTGTCGTATTTGGTGCTCCATCTGTAGTAATATTACATATATTTGTCATAGGCACTTTCAAAGTTTAAAGCTTTTCCTGAAATTCACAAAAACTATCATATCCCGTTGTAGTTCCCTTTAAAGAACGCATGTAGCCTTAATAATTTCAAAGTTCTCATCAACACCTCTTATAAATAATACTAATTGAGCAGTATCATTTATATCAGTGCTTTCATCCATAGCTATGGAACAAAATTTAAACTGGACAAACTTTGACTCTAATTGTGATGCCAAATTTTTGTCGATGGCTTCCATTTTAGAAGTCACCATTTTTCGAGATAAGCTTACAGTCTCAAAATTATTTTTCTTGTCTGGACATAAAACATCACAAACTTGGAGCGTGCGTTGTTTAATGAGCTCCCCACCACTGACAGCTTTATTAATTTTAGCAATATTGTATGCTACAATGTAACTTGCATGTGTAGCTGCTTAAAAGGGCTTTACCTTCTTGAAAAAATTTTGCCGGCCTAATAATTTTTTTACAAGGACTTTCTGCATTTTTGTTTCATATTCGGACATTGCTTCGTAATTGGAATTCTTATGCTTAGACGTGAAATGACGGTAAATGTTATATTCTTTGAATACTGCTACAGCTTCATTGCAGATAAGACACACTGGTTTATCTTTTACAACTGAAAAAAAAATATTTTCATGTCCATTCATCAATAAAAGCGCGGCACTCTGAATCAACTTTACGTTTTTTAGTTTTTTAGTAGTTATTTTTGGGTTGAAATATTTTACGAATAACCCAAATAAGCATTAGCAACGCTATACTTTTAATAATTTCACCACTATATATATTCACAATGATGCTATATGTCCACAATCTTTCAACACGCAATCAATAATACTAGAACTTGCGCCAAAAGAAAAAGGCGCTAGATGGAGCTTAAAATGCGCAGTCTGCCACATATGAGATCTAATTCACCTATATTGAATTCCCATAAGTCTGCTCCACAAGAAAAAGATAACGCTTGTCGGCGCCAATCTACATCTATAACTAACAAATAACTTCCGCTTATAACTCTACCAATTGAAAACTGCCTGTGTTTGCTATTTCCTTCGATTTATGTTTTGTAGAACAAAAATGGAGAATGTAAACAGATTACCAGCTCTCTCACAGAAAAAAAGGAAGAAACAATATAATATTTAAACAAAGTAGAAAAGGAGATGAATATATAATATATGAATATTTTTTTTTAATTTTCCTCTGATTAATTATAATTAAAATTCTATCCGCGGGCTAGATAGAACCTTCCGGCAGGCCGTAGTTTGTCCATCCCTGGTTTAAGGTAAGAGAAGTATATAATTCAATGTTGTTTCAAAATATGCAGCAAAAGTGCAAATATTTAAATTTCAACTATATTTGCAAAATTTTATGAATGAATTTTTAAACAAAGTTAATTTTATATAAGCATATCAAAATAATTATCACTTAAAATGTACATAACATTAATTTTTATTTCACAATTAATTTAAGTTATAAAACCAATTAAAAATAATTTGCTTTGTTTGTCGTTCAATGGTCACTTTTTGCAGACGCTGATCATGATCTACACAAGTGGCTTCCGAACCATTACGAACAACCAAGCCCATTCTTATGGTGGGGTTCGAAGCCATGTACTGTTGAGCATAAGGAACGATCACTAGCCATTCGGTTGCCAGATCAGCAGCTGCAAATAAATAATTGTAAATAATATGAAGAATGACAAACAGTGTAATCTTGACTAGGTTGCATGTTAATTATTACAAAAAATTTGATTCAAGTAAATATGCAAAGCATCAATTATAAAATTAATATTATTTATGATTATTTATAATATTTCTTATTTATTACAAATAAGTGTCGCTCTGTAATAATTAGAAATAGAAAAAATTATGATTGCCATTAATTCGTTCTGTTTGAAATTTATATGAGTTATATTTCGAACTATGAACAAATAAATTTCATTTTGGTTTTTATTGTTACTTGTTTTATTGCCACTTTTTGTTTCTTAAAACAGTTTTGAAATTAATTTAAAATTTATTTGAAAGGATTGGTTGCGGGTAATTAATTTGATAAATTTTTCACTCAGTTCATAGAAAAGATGAATAATTTTACTGTGAACTAATAATTGAATAAATTCTTTTCTGATAATGAAATCATAAAGAAAATTTTAATTATTAATTTTTAATCATGGGAAACAATTATGAAATTATTAAATAATTGCAATTAGTTATTTTAAATATTATTTTTTAAGTATAAAAAATAGTTATGAAATTATTAATTAATTATAATTGATTATGTAACAATAACGGAAACGTTTTGCTCAGATCATTTTAATTTACATGCCAAAAAATTTATATTAAATTTCCACTTTTACTAAGATATAATTTTACATGCTTATACATCCTTAAAACACTGATTTTTTAAAGGAATACTATATTGTTAATGTCAATTAATTTCAAGACAATAACCTCTTTATTACTAATTTAACTAAAATATCTTATTCTCGTGGTGGAAACAAATTCCCTATTTTACCTATAACTTATCTCCTTTGAATATCAATTTGCGTTTGAATCTTGCAAACTAATTCAAGTTTTAGGTAGTCAATACCCTTCGATAGGTATCTGCCATAGGAGCGTTATCTTGAATATCTTCCAAATAATAGACATGGGTTTTGAGATTACCACGGACAAGTTCTATCATCTGAATATGATATTGAAGGACAACTCGGAGGAGCTGTAGAAGATGCCAAAGACTAGCGCTTAGAATGCTAATGATCCTTCCGAGCAGTTTATCAAAGTCGGGGGATAATTAATTATGCCTGTCGGGTTTATGACGGGAGCTGGCGTTTGTTAGGGCAGGATGGGAGTGCGCCCTTATCGTTTGATGTTGATGCTGGGGGAAGTGAATTCATGTATGGATCAGCAGTCAGCTTTCTCAACTCAATAAGTCCGAGATTTTAACATTAATATCTGTCTTCAACTTCAAAAATTTTACATTTTTGTTTTACTTTTGAATAATTATTTTAAACATACAGGGGAAATATTGAGCTAGATTATTCATCATGCAGGTAATAATACGTTTAACCATCATTCTATATCCTTTAGCACGTAGATGCATATATATGAAAATTTAAATAATTTAATATTTCTCTTTTCGAATGAGTGTTTCAATTCAATGTGAAATAATTAAAAACAACTATTTTTAGTTTAATAAACAATTCATACAAATATATACTGAAAAAATATAATAAGTAAAATATTTTAGATTAGAGGAAATTATTTTTTTTTTATTTTAAAACATTTAAAAAATTGTGTATTGGTTCTGGTTAATGATTTGGAAAAATTTATTTTGATTAGTATTGTCTCAATTATTTATATTGTTACTTTAAAAGAATTAGAAAGCAAATTGATCATCAAAAATATTTCTAGATAAAACAATTTATTCAAAATAATCAGAATTCATTTAATGTCCCTTAATTTTTACATATGTATTTTTTACAAAAATAAGCATATAATATAAGAGGAATTAAGGCAAGAAGTTGAAGTACATAGTTAATTTTATACATTAAATATACAAAATTAAATAATAATTCCAATTAATTTTTTAAAACTAATCTACAAAAACAGTTTACAGTTAAAAGCATTGAAAAATTATGATTAAAATTAGAACTGTAAATACATGAATGATTTTATTATGACTTTATTCATATACTGATGTCTATAATAAAACAAGAAACCATTCCTTAACTCACATGAAGATCATATCCAAAGTTGGTTGATATGAAATTCACTTTCATCGTCGGATCATTTTAATAGTAATTTCTGCTTCACTTTCATTTCATGAATAACACTCTACAATCATTCATTCTCTCTTTTACTCTTTCATCTCACATTTTATTAAAATGATGCCCATGTTGTTATGATTTGCTCTTAGACTAATACAACACATCGTTCACTATTTAAAAAATTTCCCGTAGATTTTCATCATTAGATACCATGAGAAAACGATTTCAAGTATTAAAAAATATGGAACCTGAGAATCTAAATATTGGTAAGGAAATCTTTTAGATAACATCTTGGAACTTAATAGTTATTTGCCAAGACGTATAAGAGCTTGCATCAATGTCAGACAAAAACAAACGTCTTATTTATTTTCTATCTGTAGAACTGTCAA
Organism: Latrodectus geometricus; assembly: GCA_026290005.1. Taxonomy (NCBI): domain Eukaryota; kingdom Metazoa; phylum Arthropoda; class Arachnida; order Araneae; family Theridiidae; genus Latrodectus; species Latrodectus geometricus. Next base: position 453,340 of record JAPDSC010120625.1, on the reverse strand, counting down.
AACTATAAAATCATCATACTATTGCTTTCAAATTTTAATCCTTCGTTTTGCATATATATTGTTCAACCTACATATTTTTTTTTTATCTCTGTTAGAAAACGTTTTCGGTGTATGCTGATTTTTTTGTCTGATATAGATTGTAAAATAATTCTTCTGGTTAATGATGATAAAAGAACACGAGAAACCCTTCAAGCTGTATCCGATTTCTTTTAATTTAAATAGTAAATACTAGAATTCAATGAAAAAATAAATGTATAGAAATTTTAATAAATATATATAATCTTCAGAGAATATTCCTATACAATTATATTATGTCTATTTCGCGAGGCAAAGAATTTCAATAATATTTTGATACAATACAAAAATCATACGAAAAATAATTTAATTAATATTAAGAAATGTTAGAAAATATTTCTGCTTTTTGCATGAAATTTAGAAAAATGAGAAACTTATGTCAATCGCTGCTGAATATAATTTTTAATTGTATATTACATTAATCTGAATGAGGTAAAATTCAAGTAGTCTATTTCATAAGTTTTTAACTAGTAACAATAATGATTCTTTGTGTATGAAGGGAAAATTTCCTATTTGTAATTTTCTAGTAAACTTGTGCTATGCATTAAGAAAATTATGATAAAATATTTATTAAAATGATACTTACGAATTCGTAAAATTCAATCATCAAGCAATTAATTTTTCAGTTATAATTAATAAGACCGTTCTCATTAATCAATTAAGTTTTTTTTGAAGAAAATGAAAAATATCAATTAATCATAATATCATAGGGTTTAAATTCTTAAAAATTTGAGTGAGAAAAAATTAGAAGACTAAAATTAAGTATTAAAAACGTTACATTAAAGTTTTATCGACGTGAAAAATTGTGTTAAACTCAGGTTTTTTCCCACAGGTAATAAATTGTTAAAATTGTTGTATTCAAATAAACGCGGTATAATTATCACGTGAAGAAAAATTGTTGAAATTAGCACTAAAGAAACTTATAATGCAGATATCTATATGCATTATTCATTTAAGTGAAGGTGATATTTTTGTTCTTCAATTTACATCCTCTAATTTACAATTGACGATATATTTTTGAAAATCCTAAGCCTTGAATGTGAAATTTAAGTAAAAAATGTATAATTCACAAACTTAATAAAGCTAGAATTAAATTTAAGCAATATCGAATATTTAACATACTATTACTATCTGGTTAGGTTTTATTTTGTATAGTAGAGCAACTTATAAAATTATGGAATTTAGTTCACTAAAAATATCTTGTGTGATACATTTTACCCAATATGTCTACGGTGGCCTGTTTGGTTAGGGCGTATGTTTTTGTGATGAGGACAAATCCCGACCCGACCGAAGATCCATCATGTTCACTATTGGGGGCTTGGACCAGTTAAATTTGTTGTGGTGGCAATGTGAAGTCATACTTAGGGGGTTGGTAAGCAGCCAAGTCTGGGGGTCTTCTGCTTAGTCTCTGATTTTAAATTACGAAGACCCACGCGCTTTTGGGGCAATGATGGCACACCTATTGAGTGCCCCATTCTATAAATCACCATCATTTCCACCTTTTATAGTGCTGGAAGATGAAAAACCTATCAAAAACAGACATTAGAAATAACAAAAATATTTTTTGCTAACATTTTTCATAAAGAATGTGAACAAAAAGTTTTTTAATAATGATTTATCAAATTCGTGTATTCTAGTGCATCTCTGAATCACATATACAAAACTAAAGAAATAAGATTTATTATGTCTCATCAATAGAGACTAATATTCTAATTTTTAAATAAAATATTTCTTAATTTACACACAAAAATTCTCAAATGCAATACATTTTTAGATTGAAAAAAAGCAAAGTAAGTAAAGTTAAATATAACAATGTTAGTCATTTTGGAAAACAATTTGTTTGTATTTGAGTTTATATAATTATAAAGCTATGTGTGTTTGACCACATCAGTTTTAAAAATATCTTATTGAAACAAAAAGAAACGTGTTATGACTCAAACACTATTTGAGTTTTCAAAAAATTAATTTTAATTAATTCTTTGAAATTAAAACTTAAATGTAACAACTTTTAATGAAGTCTTTACATTTGAATAAAAAAAAAATCTGTGGTTATAGTTAAAATAGCGTAACATTTCAGTAATCCAATTTTTTAAAATAAAATTTGAAAGTGCAAATTAGACTTCATACAAACATAAGATATATTTTACTATTTACACTATTTTACTGTGATATGGAAATATTTTCATGATCATAACGTTGAAAAACTAATTATATTCTAACTCATTTAATAAAGAACTATATTCAGATCAACTTACTGTTATTGATTTGAAATTTCGCAAAGTGTGACGTGTTCAATCGCATCCATCTCAGTGCACCACTTTATATGAAGACAGGTAAATTATACTCATGGCAGTGACGGATCGCACAGCCAAATCACGAGCCATACTACAGTACATTCTGTCTGTTACGCATCATCCAGTGTCAGCGCGTACTATTTGACGCCTCTTTACTGTAGAGTGGTCGTCCGCACGACGTCCATTACTTCGTTTGCCCATGACGCAGAACCACAGACGTCTAAGTGGTGAAAGAAGGGTGTGGACGGCAGAATGGTATGAAATTGTCTCTACTGACGAGTCACGCTTATGTCTGCAACACCACGATGGTCGCATTTGAGTCTGAAGACACCGAGGAGAGAGGATGCTGAACAACTGTGTTATGCACAGACTCATTGGTCCTGCACCGGATATTACGGTATGGGGTGGTATTAGATATCACTCTATTACTTCTCTAGTACACATTGCTGGTACTTTAAACAGCCAGCACTGCATCCCCGAGTTGTTGGAACCAGTTATCCTTCCTCATCTTCAGATCTTGCCTACAGTCATATTTCAACTGGATGATGCGGGACCGCACATGGCACGCATTGTCAAAGGGTTCTTCATCAATTCTCAGATTGAATAGCTTTCCTGCTGACTTGTTATCCGGATCTTTCAACAATAGAAAACATATGGTTCATGGTTGCTCAACGATCGACCCAGATTATATTCCTAGCTGCCGCACCAGATCAAATTGGGCAACGTGTGGAAGCTGCTTGGTCTGCTGTACCCTCAGAACACATCCTAAGTTTTTTGAATAAATGTTTGAATCAAATTCTGTAAATTTGAAGATTTAATTCTGATGACTTGATTTTATTTTTGATGGCATAAAAAGGCTTCCTTTGATTTAAATATGTTACCTATGAATCCTTTTTTTCAGGGAACATATTTTTTTGGATTTAAAAATAAATATTCCTCACACATAAATATAGATGAATATTCTGTTTTTAGCAATCACTTATTTTCAAATATTAACTATAAAAAATATTTTATATTAATTATTAAAATATTTTATAATGTAGATAATATTTAAATAACATTGAAAGTTTGCTATTTTAGTTATATTTTATAAATTGACTAATTTTTCAAATTTTTGTTTTATATATTTATGAACATTTAATAAATTGTTTAATTTAAAATATAATTTAATCTTAATAATTAATGTTAATTTTTCCATAATCAAATTAAAATATCTAACTGTATTTTTTAAAAATATATACAAAGTTACAAAAGACATTAAAACCATTTGATTCTGATTTGTTGCTTGTAAAAAAGATTTCAATTTGATTAGTATTCTAGACGAAATCTGCACTTGAACTTTCTGTTGGAATAAACAATTTCCTCGAAAATTGCTTTGTTGAAGAGCCATTGTTATATTTTTTTGTTTTACAGACTTTAGCAATAAGATTTGTTTTTAAGAACTGGAACACAATAAAAAAATCATTTGATTAAATTAGACATAATATGCTATATACTGATATGGTATAATTAAATGACTAAAAATAATTCTATTAGTATTGATATACGACAAAGCATGGAATAAAATTGATTTTAAATGTCTTCCTGGAGAAGAATATTATATATTTTTAGTCTCCTCAATCATACTCCTCAAAAGTTCATCTACAGAAGCTTCAGGACGAAAATAAAGAATAAGATATAAATCATAAAAATACTAAAAATAATCAATATAAGACATTTTAGGTAAATAAGCAGGCATCAGAAAAAGCTGTATGTGTTCTGCTGAAATGAGTCAAGTCTTCACTCTTCCTTGCAAAATGGTAGCGAGCAACTATTGTAAGAAAGTTCTTAGAATGTCTTGAAGAAAAGGAATGATTTGAAACTACAACACTTCCTTACAACACTTGTTACTGTTAAATTTACCCATAATTTTTTAAATCTAATTTTTTAAATTGAGATTGTAAATGATACATAATCTATATTTTAACTCTGAGTGTTCTGTATTTTCGATGATGCACTCCAAAATGAAGAACTAAATGGTTAAAGTAACAAAATAATGTGGTCATTGTAATATCTCAAATTAAAGCAAATTTCATCAAAAAAACTAAATCTTGTCAATCTATATGTTATTTTCTATATTTCTGAACAAATTTCAGTTTTATTTTAATTCTTCAATTTTGAATTCGACTATAACTATATTATATCTTAATAATATAGTTATAGTCAAATTAAATGACAATAACTATATTGTATTTGACTATAATATATAATAAAAAATGAACAAATCGCATCAGTTTCAAAATTTGAATATCTTAATGAATGTTCTTAAGTATCAACTAGAAACTCAATAATTTAGATGGGATAAATGTTTAGCATTATCACTTTGATGAATTTACTTTTTTAATTACATAAGCAGTAACAGGATGGCTTTGCTTAAAGTAAAAATAAGAGCAGCAAGAAATTTAATAATACATGTATGACCTGAGTGATGTAAAAACAAACTTTTTGGTCGGAGTTTTCCACTTTTACCTTTCTATTTATTGTGTTCGGCATGTTCGATTGAAAAGAAAATTAAAAAGTAAAAAATGTGATGATTAACTTTTTAATGTGGATGTAAGCTACTTCTCTCCAACTATTTTTCCAGTTTTCAAATTTCAGATTATTTCCAATAAGTATATTATTATTCCAAAAGTTAACATCCTAAATAGAAAACTGTATAAGCAGTAATGGATGTAATTATTCAAATTAGGCAAAGTATTTTTGATATTTTATTCAAAATAAGGCCATAATATTTATGCAATTATATTATTAATTTTGGTGTCTTTCTTTCGTAAAGAGTATAAGTTATAAAATAATTTTTCTTGTAAAATATTTGATATTTCTCAGTAAACAAATTATATATTTTTAAATGTGTCAAGTTATTAAGAAAATTTGGAAAATATTTATATTTTTCTTAATTATATTTTGAATAATTTGTATTATAAATCTTATTTTATTAATAATTTTTTACTCCTTAATAAAAGAATTTTAAGAACTTTTTTTTATTAGAATGTAACTTTAACTCATGTTGATATTTGTTGAAGAAAATTTCTCTTTTACTTAAAAATAAAGGCAATTTTATAAAAATTATAAAATTGAGAAAAAACTAAACACTTATTGTTTATAATAAATTTCTCAATTTACTTACTGTATAAAAATATTTACATCTTTTCATTCTGTCTGTATCATTGTTTAAGAAGATTAAATGATAATTGGGAACACGTATGGATTTTACTTACTGTCTTTTTACTTACTTTAATGGATAACACGGACTTAATGTCTGAAATGTATGAACAATATATGTAACAGGAGTTATTACTTCCAATAATGGACATAATATTGTCCAACTACAAACACTGACAGTAAACATTAGGTAAAAAGGAAAGGAGCATGCTACATACCAAGTTTCTACATGCTTGTTTGCATATGCCTTTCTAACTCAACTGGTTAGTAAGGAAAATTTCCTTTAGGGATTCCATACCTTATTGCTCGACCATACACTGAAGTTTAACAACAACAATAGCACCATATTCTAGTTAGTATTTACAAAAGTAGCACTGTTACATAAAATCGGACCAAAAACTTTGGAACTTATAACATTTGTCTCTGTAAAGAAAATACTGTAAATTTTGAATAGATGGTATTTGGTAGAAATAAATGGAATTGAGTGTTTTTATTAACTCAATCAGATTCTCTCTTCCTCTCTCTCTTATCATCTACAGTCCACTAAGTCCTAGGTGAGTAGAAAATATTAACTAAAACAAATAATTTTTTGTTCAGCCACGTGTTTTTTGTGATTAAAGTAAAATATACCTTTAATAAAACTATGAATCTTCAACAAAACACTTGCTAAGGAAGGGGTTGGCATCAAAATGTTGAGTGTTGTTTTGATAGGCATGTGAAAAATCTTCTTGGCAAACTAAGTTATTCATTGTCTAAAATGACTATACTCAAATAATTTGAAACTTTTTTTTGAATTCATGAAACAAATGTACCTAAACAACAATTGGAATCTTTTGGAAGAAAGTTTACAGTGTATTATAGCCAAAATTATTCATAGTTGATATGAAAGTATAAAAATTTGTAGAAAATTTTTCCTTTGATTGATGATCATAAATCTTTTTAATATAATAAAATATTTTTTAAAAAATTAATTTGTATGCAAAATTCCTTATTGATGATACGTTTCAATTGTGATTAACTATTGGAAGAGGATCCAGCGATTTAATTAGAAAATCATTTTAATTTGTACTTAATTATCATTTTTCGGTGCTTTATTTTGCCACGTATAAAAGACCCCACATCTTATTAGAATGTATGCTAAAGATTTTTTTATACATTTAAATGCATTAGTCTACCAATTACTAATTTTTAAAAAATAAAACATTGTAAAATAAAGTAAATTTTAAAAAATTAATTTAAAGAAATTAAAAAAAATTTTTTTACCGTTGTAATTTTCTTGTCATTATGTTATGATTATATTTGTTGGTGAGCTATTTATAGTGAAATATACTGTCAACCTAGGAAAAATAGTTAAATAAAATAATTAAAATTTCTAAATGTATTAGTATTCATAATTGGGTGAAATAAGCCTTTCAATTATAAAAAAAAATTAAATATAATACAAAAAAATCAGAGGAAAAGTCTCATTTTATCATAACAAAAACTGTAATTATATTTTACTGTAATTATATTTTAATTGATGAAAAAACACGCTGAGAAGTGTTTGAAAAGTTTAATTATAAAATTTGCAAAATTAATTTTTTTATAATTGTTTGACGAATTTATATGACCAAAATAACTACTTTTTCATCGAATAAATTTCTTTAAACTCTTACTTATTTTACTAAACAAACATTATTTTACAGCAGTAAGGAATTTACTTTTTTTCATAATGTTACTGAATTTCTTAGTGATAATATTACAGAGAGTTTTATTAGAATAGAAACCAATTAATTAACGTAGTTCCAAATTATTCTGTCTTGTATAAAATTCAACTTTACCTTCATTCTTTGCTTAGAAATCCTTTTTTTTGTTGGGGTGGGGGGAAAATCTTGCATTTTGATAACTTTTTAGTTCAGAACATCATCTTTAAATTACTCAAATATTTACCTTTACTTTCACTCAAAAGTTTTTAGGAAAGTGGTTTAATATTTAATCAATTTTTTGTAGTAAGAAAGTCATTTGAGCCAAATTAAAATTTTCATTTATAGATTCTTATTTCTGCCTAATTGTTATAAGATATATTACTGGAGGCAAATTAAAAGTATTAAACGGAAATTATTAACTAAAAAATTTTTTGCAATATGTTGATATATATGTTAATATAATAAATATGCAATGAAATTAATAAAATATTTTAATACTCATCTGAATTGAATACGAGAGGTGTTGAATAATATATAAATGTATTCTATATAAAAATAATATATATGTAATACTATTTTTTTGTAACTTTAATTGATGACTTTAATTTGTTTATAACTTTATAATGTATGTTATTTAGTAAATACACGTTTTGAGATATTTATTTTAAGTGATGATTTATGACTTGAGTCTAAAATATGAGCTAAAGTAATTTCTAGTGAAATATTTTTTAATGGTTAAAAATAAATTATCTATTTATTTTCCCAATATATGGCATTTGTATCAAATTTATTATTATTTTAGTAAAAGCAGATAGTTGATCATAGGTACTATGACGTAAACTTTATGTAATTTTTGAAAATTCAGAAACGGATTTTAAATTTTTTTGTTGAAAGTAATTGTTTAAGGAATAAGTACGCTTTTGTCAAGTAGAAATTAAAATCATCTACAATGAGTACTCAGTTGTATTTATATTATTTGATTGATAAAAAAATGTTGTTATAAGGGAAATAAATAAAAAAATCTATTCAGGAATATCACACACGTTAATACACTTTGTTATTTTATCTTTCGACAGTAAAACACGAAAAGTTATCTTTTATGTTTTAGAAGTTATTATAATTTGAAAATTATTTATTTTTAAAACGTATTCAATAAGAGTTTTATACATTGGTAAGAAGAATTTATAAAATATTTATTCTATATTAATCAAATATTCCACCTCAGAATTAGGAAATTATGAATCTGTGCATTGAAGTTATATATATATATATATATATATATATATATATATCTATATCAAATAGTATAAACCTATAATATATACATAATATTTAAAAGCGATATTAAGAATTTTGTTCTTAAGGATTAGGAAAACATCATGATGAATTTAAGTAAAACTTACCGCAGCCTCTAAGTTTAAAATTTTAAATAACGGTTGCTCTCTCTTCAGTTAATTTTAGTACATTTTTTAAAATAGATGTATTAGATAAGAGGACAAGTTATATAACTAGAGTAAAAACTATTAAAAATTACAAAATGATCAAAATCACTGAGAGTAAAAAAACATTAATTTAGTAAATACTTGATTTTTATCTAAAGAAAAAATATTTTTAAATTAAATATTAACTGGTACTAATAGATTACTTAATTAAAATATCTAGAAAAACAATTTAGGAAAAAGAAAATAATTTATAAGAACCGCTTCCATGTCAAAATAAACTAAATAAGCTAATGAAGCTATTTTCCAATAAAAGATTTACTTATATTTCCCCTTCTAAGTTTACTTATTTAGATACATTAGATTATTATGACTTTTAGAATTACATTTTTCCAGATTTTTTGCATTTGCATCCTGTTTTGCAAACACATCATTAATATTAATCACTCATGAATGGAATTCACACTGAAATGGAAAATCTATAAGCAAATTAATTTTTCTTCACAAATTGTGAACTGATTTCTAGTACACCATAATGAAAATTTTTCTTATTTTATTTCTAAAATAGAAATGTCTCAGTTTTGAATTTCTTATATAATCTTTAATAAAAAATTCACTTCTTGGTCGTTCTACATCTTGTATTCGTAGTTTCAGTGGGTCATGAGTATTACTAAAAAAAATGTAAGACATGAAATTTTTCTTATCATTTTTGCCTGCATTTCTAAGCTTCATTTGGCATCTTTTCTATATTTTTGTACTTGTTTTTGACTAATTAAATTGTTTCTATGGTTAAAATTGAAAGTTTCATCATGTTGTCTTTCTAAATCACAAATTTAAGTGCAGATAAACAGTCGTTTTGTAATTTAAAAGTGATTTTCTCATTAGAATCATCTTCTTTTTCTCTGTTAGTTTTATCAAAAGGTTTATTAAATGTTTTTATTAAGGCCCAAGTTTATTCTTAGGTCATAAGAAATTTTTTTCAAATCTACTTTTAAAGGTATTTCAGACATTGATTCATAAAGACATACGTGACACCTTCACAAAATGACATGTTTATCATACGTTGTACAAAACATACTCCTTATTTAATACCTCGATCATAAAAATATGTGCTGGGATGAAAGTACAAAGGCGACACAATTATTTAAAGTCTTAAACTGAAAGATTATTTAATTTTTATTCTAAAACTACATGTTTTTCAAATCCCTTAGAACGAAATGTTTAGTGATGTTTGTAAATATTTTTATTAAATTAAAATATCAGCTTTCTACAAAATTATCGGAATTTATCACATTCCCCATTATTAGTTGACTCTATATATACTTACCGGAAAAAGTGATACAAATTCATTGTTTTATCACATTTACCGACTTTATTAGGAATTATGATTATATAATTATCGATTAATCGTTTTTACCATAACACACACAGACACACATATATATGCAGGTGATTATAAAAATAATGGAAACACTTGTGAATAAAAGGGTCTTTTTAAGAATTCGCTTCAAAAGCATTAAAATATAATCTTAGCAACTAGATTTTTTTAATATAAAAATACATATATTAGGTAGCATAAGAGAGCCTTAGAAAAGTTGACAACGTTTTGAATTTCTGTCAGAAGTGTAAAATGTCATAACTCACAGATTTCCAAAGAGGGCAAATTGTAGGAACCCGATTAGCTGAAGCAACAGTGACTGAAACATCACAGTTTTTAGGCGTTTCTAGAATTGCGGTGCCTAAAGTCACGACAGCATACACACAGCACTGAAAAACACACAAAATAGTGGATGGAAGCATAAGCTGAGTGAAAGAGACCGACGGGGATTTAAGCGGATTGTAATGTCTAAAAAGAAAACAACTGCAGCCAAAGTGACAGCAGAGCTCAATCAGCATCTAGATTCTCCAGTGTGAATAATTACAGTTAGAAGATACCTTCATGAAGAAAACATCATGCAGCCAGAGTTGTCCAATCCTGGTTTGATGAACATGAGGATGAAGTGTAACATCTACCTTGACCCACACAGTCCCCAGACCACAATATAATCGAACCGCTGTGGACTATTTTAGACCTTTCAATTCGGAATTGATATCCTCCAGCTGCATCTCTCACAGAACTTTCACAATATTTCTGGGAAGACTGGTACGATATTCCTCTAAACACTATTCAGAATTTGTATAATTCGATTTCCAGGCGAATTCAAGCTGTATTACATGTCAAAGGTAGTCCTACGCCATATTAATACAGGATTCCTTCAAAATCTAGGGTGTTTCCATTATTTTGATAACCACCTGTACTTATATATATGGAGTACTTATAATATATATATACATATGTATGTATAATAGAGTATGTATAATCAATGAACAGATGCAAAATTTTCAAATTCTAAGCCAGAACATTTAATAATTATAAACTAAATACTTTACACATCACATTTTTATTTAATTTATATTTCTGTTAAATACGTTTAATGAAATAAATGGTTTTAAATTATAATTAAAATAATGTACAAAACAATTAAGCTTATGTTTTTGTATACTTACCGGTAAAAGTGGATATTGTGTATAGTCACCGGTTATTATACAGATTATATATATATATATATGTATATACATATACTGCACAAAACACTTAAAGGATATTAAGGTTTTAAGTGGATCTTGTGGGTGGGCAACTTTATAGCTGATTGATACGTGGTTGACAGATATAGTAGGTTATATAAGAATAAATTACACACAAATTTTTCTTCAACATAAAATATTTGTGCAAAAAACAATCCAACAATATTATGCCCTAGTATAAAAAAATAGGGTTGGGAATCTAATCTTATTCTGAAACTTAATTAATAGGATAACAATTATTATAGAGAAAACCTCAATTTAAAATTAACCTTAAAATTTCATTAATTAAATTAGCTTTTTAAAGGTCATTCAGAGGATAGTGCATGATACTTCTTTCAGTGACCTCAACTTATTTTATATAAAACAAACAAGACAGATATAAATACTGACAAACATAAATAGTAAAATAAACGGCAGAGACAAAATTTTATTTTGATGATGATATTTATGCAAATACAGTTATCAGTTCAAAACTTACTAAAGTTCTTTGCTTATTAAAGCAAATCATAAACTATATACATCAGTACCTTTTAATATTGCAAAAATTTGAAATAAAGTATAATGTGATGTATAATAGGTATTAACATTATAATTACGTAGAGCATGAAAGGTAAATACTGGAATGGAAATAAAATTGCCCTCCGAGTTCATTAACATTTTAGTTTAATGAAACCAAATTGCTGATAGTATTTTCTTTATAAAAATATTAAAGTTTTAAGGGAATGAAATGTGCGAAAATTACTCTTCCAGAATCTAGAAATTAAAATCGCTTGATTTATGTTTTCAATCTCCTAGTTTATTGAATTTTAAAATAAATAAAGCAGAACATCTTTGCCAATTGTTGATTCTAGGCATTTTGTTTTATTTAAGCTCTCTTCTCTTTAAATGCTAATAACTTCCATGATGCAAAATTTTCTTAATTACCATAATATACTTTCCAACGTACTTCAGGCATATATATCTTACAATAAATCATAAAGTGGGAGACAGAAAACTCTGTAAATAATAACTCGACTTATTCAAACAATTAACTTTACATTGTCAGTTAATTTCTTTTTTAACTCTGATACTTTAAACTCCCTCGAGCTCCCAAAGGAAATCGATATTTTTGGAGCATTTTAAGTCAAATACTAATTAAATATATTAAGACTTCAGTTTGTTTCTTTAAGTTTTATCGATCAGTGCCTTGCACTATTCATTGCATTAAATGTATTTATTCTACTTTATGTTGCGATAAGATACTACACCTTCGTTCATAATAAAAACGAGGAAATATGCCTCCTATTTAATTTAATCAGATATGTTGGACGTTCTCCGCTTCCTTGTTGCTTTGAAATTCAGAGTTATTTGATAACTGTGTGCATTCCAACCCCCCAAGGGATATTTGAAAGACAAAATTGCATACCATTTTTAACTTATAACTTTGTAAATGCATTAATGTTTTAGAAGGAAACGGTATCATTTCTTAAATTATAATGAATTAGACATGATTAAGAAAGATAAAATTGATAGTGATTTGTGCAATATTTCGTAGATGGTTTTCTCAAAATTAGGGATAAAAAAGCATTGAACTTGTAAGTAAACTATCATTTAAATAAATAATCAACATACATGCAAAAAAATTACATTTTTATTTACTGTTATATTTAAATGAATATTTTGAATATTTTTATGAAGTTACTAGGCAAGTATACTGAAACTTATTATCAATTGTTTAACGGGCTGCATTTCCGAGTTATTATAACATAGTAATATATGTAATAAAGATTAACACAAAAGAAATGTATGCACGCAAAATCCCAACACTGTTAATA
>JAPDSC010120625.1:426128-440197 GCA_026290005.1 Latrodectus geometricus | reverse complement strand
TTAACACAAAAGAAATGTATGCACGCAAAATCCCAACACTGTTAATAAATGGTAAACAAAAGGCGTATAATTAAGGGTGATATGAAACTGTATGATGGATGTCGCTTGGCGCTGACAATAGGAGTTCTCTCTGATTCCATCAGGCACGAATTCAACAATCAGGATGCTGTGAACTGAGTTGGCTTTTGTCGAGAAGCAAGAGTCAGAACATTTATTTGTGAAAAAGTTACTGAACACACTGTTATCTGTGATGCAGTGTCAACATAAATCGAGGCCATATTTACTAAGCTGACAATACTAATCTGATTCAAATGTCGTCAAACTGTTCATGCACCTACTTGTTACCTTTCAAACAACGACGCTCCTTGACATAGACTTGTCTGTTCATTAAGACCATGCGGATAATGTATTTGTTTCCTGAGGTATTATTGTTAGAAGATTCCTTATTGCATTCCGTATTAACATTCTTAACCTTTTGATTCCATATGCAGGAGATAATGTAAGGGTATTGAATCAATACGAACAGCAATACTAATGTACGATAAACCACAATCCTTGTAATCTATGATTCTGCATTTTTCAAAGTCAAAATTTGCTGCTAAGAGTTTATGCTTCTTACAGGAAGCATTATGTATGTATCACTTCCTATTTTACATGATTTCTTTGAACCATTCATCATTTACATTTCACAAGACTTTCTTCCCACTTTGTAAACTTTCCGTGTATAGTATATCGCATTCTAGATGTAGCAGTTTTAATGGTAAGCTGAGGATAAAGTGTTTGGTGAACTAATATTCCATAAAATAATAAATGCTAAAGAGCTCAAAGAGCGATGAAATAATGTCTGCGCATAGGTACACAGAAAAATAATGTCTAAAACTTATTAAAATCAAATTATCTATAGACAGGATTTTATTAGTAATTGTTATTTTTCTCACAGAGAAGAAAACTGTTCTACAAATAAAAGCATGGGTGTAAGAACAAATTTATTTTTCCCACAAATTTTTCTTTCCATACAAAAATCAAACATTGTATAAAAACTGAGGAGAAAGAAAGTATTTTTGGTATATCTAAAATATAATAATGATTTTTAAAAGAATGAGTTTAAAATTCAATGCTGAATCGTCTTCTGAGGCAAAATTTATTCTTTTTATGTATATTTGTTTTGACCAATCTTTAAATGTAAGGTATAGCATGAACCAATAACAGTTACGTTAGGTTTTACATATCACAATAGATTATATGATTCAATTTTAACCGAAAATCATAATTAGTTGATTGGTTGGTATTAAATGAATTTGATTCTTAAAATGAATTTTGAACTATTATATATATAAACATCATCTTTTTTTATATGTCAAATTCACAAAATTTGATGTAACTTTCTGCGTGATGACCATTTAGCTACAAGTCTAGATTAACATGAAAGGAAAGATTATTTGAATAACAAGTTATAATGATGTATATAATATATATATCAATTTAATAACATTTATAATTAAGATATATTTTGTATTCAATTTCCACAATTATTTCTGTACATATATATTATAATATCTATTTTGATAAAGTCATAAGGAGCACCACATATCATAAATATTTAGGGTTTGCCTACATAAATAATAATGCAAATCTACAGAAAATCAAGACAATTGATTTCATAAATTTAGTTTTAAATTTAAGAAAATTGTGCTGATTACAAGGCAAAATAAAGAACTTTATAGTTTCTACAAGAAATTATATAAAAAGGTCATACGTTAGAATTATTTTAATTTTTCTAAGGTTTCAATGATGCATAACTTTTTTAGTTTTTAACTAAAAACATTCATTTTCACCACCATTCCTTTTTGCTCTTTAAGCAATTTTTATTCAGTACGTAAGGCATAATTATAGTGAATTATTTTATACTAAATATGTAATAGTTGAGACACAAAATTTAAATTTTTAGCATGATAACAATATGTGGAATCATTGTTAGAAGTCTGAAGAAATTAAAAGCTTAAAATGTAATTATTTGAATACTTTTCACATATTTATTTCGGGAAGCACTCTAAAACTGCTGTATGTAATTTACCAATCTCTAGTATCTTATCAACTTAACTTCATGATTTATTGTATTTTGAGCTTCGAGTTCCCTTACTTGTTCAAAGGTTTTCTTAAGCTCATTAAGTGGCTCTCTCAAACCATTTAGAGATATGGAGCGCCTGCACGTTGGTGTACATACTTAGGGGGATTTTCGAACTATGAAGGATGCTCTCTAGCGCAAGGTGCTCCTCTACATCTCGAAAAATGTCATTAAGACATGGAGAGAATTGGGGAGTTAATGGGAACTAAAAAAAGGCCATGTGAACGTAGAAAATGTTGGATTTTGATGAACGAGAAAGAAAATTACGAAGAATGCGAGATAAAGATAAATTACAGGCTACTTGGTTGGACTGATACTAGACGCTAAGTTGGAATAAAAAAAGATTAGGTAACACATGAGAAAGATAGGATAAGGTGATAAATTACTGGTGTGAAAATGAAACTTTTGTTTGTATGAGATATGACTCCAGAGTTAATTTTTCACAACAATATTTCTTCTTGATCGTCATGAGAAAATTTAGTTCAGAAGAGAAAATGATTTTATTTTGTTCTTGATAATTGTGTTTAGACTATTTATTTTATATAATTTAATTCCGAATCAATTGTAAAACTCGTATAGTAATGTTTGGCTGAATGTGGAATTAAATTATTATCAGTTTGAAAATATTCAAGATGTTTTCAAGCACATGTGTGTACCACATGTTCTCGAAACAAGAATTTTTTTATATTTTCTTATAATTAAATAACATGTTCTTCCAATATAAAAAATTACATAAAAATATTAAATTAATTAATTAAATTCCCATTAAAGATATTTTGCAAAAACAGTTAAGAAAATAATACTCAAATTTATTCCATGTAGATTAAAAATTAGCTAAACTTAGCAGAGAGAAAAAAAATAATGAATGTATTTTCATAAAGTAATTCTTTAAGCTAAAATGAATTCCAATGCGTTTAGGAAAAATCAAAATTCATTAGCAGTTATAATCTATTAAATCATTTATGAACAGTTATATTATATTAATTCTCAGTTAATAGAAATGGCATTTCCATTTGCAATTGTATCGTCAAACTAGATGATTCAGAAATGTTTGAGTTTTATATATTAAAGTAACGGAATATATATCATTACTTATAATGCTGTCCTTCAATGAAATACTATGTATTAGTAAGATATTTCAAGAGATTTATGTCATATTAGCATGATAAAATTGTCCGGATGACAATTTAGAAAAACAAAGAATTCATTGTAATAATATTTTTTTATATATTTTTATAAATTTGCAATCTCGGTCTTTAATTCACACTTAACTTTTATTGCATTAAGTGAAAAAATTCTAGCATCCTAATTAAGAATATAATAGAAACTTGCTCAATATAATAGAAACAAACTCTTATGCATTTCTATTATTTTAATTTAAAATAACGGTATTTCTGAGACTTTTTAAGAAACATTGCATATACAATAATCTTTAGGCTCAGACTCTCTTTGTTCAGGTTAAAACAATTTCATAATTATAAAATCTGTCCTCTTCATTGGTCCATATATATCAGGTCGAAAACATCATTAAGTAAATGAAATCTGTTGTGAAATAGTTGAAATCACAAACATAGTAATAACTAACTTTAAAAATATGTGTTTATGTTTATTCTATCAGATTGGGAATTTTTATATCTTCTTTTAAAGTTGCATTTTATTTTATTAGTATATTTTATTTTATATATAAATATATATATATATATATATATATATATTAATTGATTAAGTTCTAATAATTTAAGTTCTTATTGTGTTCCTTATTATTCCATGCTTACGAAATAAATTCCCTTTCTCTTCTGAATCCAATGATAACAGATACGAATCACAGTTGCTTGGCTTCTTTGAAATATAATCCACAAATCTTATAGCTGCTATTCATCCTTGATTGAACTCGGAACATTTGACACTGTATTGTACATTGTATAAAGGTCTAAATCTGTTGTAAGTCATTTTACCGCTCAAATTTCACTTTCAACTGCATAATTGATTTGTGACAGGAATTTTTATTAATAGTGGGACTTATTGACAATACACAATTGAAAAAACTTTGAAATTACCCATGCACTTATCCAGAGAAAAGTGCAACATAAATGTAATATCCATTTACCATTGTTCATTAGTGGCTGAGGTCGAACCCGAGGTCGTTTGGTTTGAAGAATGTATTTTATTATAAGATCAATGTGAACAGATAAATATGCAACACCGGGAGCTCGAATGAATTTATTTCTATGAATGAAACTATTCCGTATCATATTTACATAAGAAAAAACAATTTAAATCGGAAATCTCTCCCTATATATCGAGACTGTAGGTTGTGGTATGATGCCCTTTGGTTAGAGCGTGTGATGCACTGTTAATAACTCGATTGTCTAATCGCAACAAATGCATAATATTAATTTCGTATATTAATGATTTGTATGATTCCTCAATGTATTTTTTGAAATATAAAATTTTCTTATTAGATAGCTTGATCCTAGTTAATAACTAATCTACCATCAATATTATTTGAATAATATGTAAGAAAACATAGTACATTATGTGATCTACTTGTTTTTAAAAAGCTAATTTATTTAAAATGAAGAATATTAAATAATACAGTATAATACAGAGAGTAATAATACAGAGAGTATTATAAAATATATAGCAAATAATTTAGCTTTTAAGTATTATGCATTTATTTATTTTGTTTAAGTTAGTAAATTATTCTTGCATAAATCTTTCTATACGCTTCAATACTGAAAACATGGCAGTTTTGTATGTGTACTGACTTTTCTACTAATATACGCTGCGAGCAATAAAGTTTTTCAATTTAAGTGATATGATATACGGTTGTGTCTATAGATATCATAAAAAGAAGATATTAAGTTTTTAATATTTTGAAGAATAGGTGCTGAAAAATCAGTACGTAAGTACGAACACACGCATACTCCACAATTTCTTTGATGACAATAACAGTATGCATTTACCTGACTTAAAATGAATTCGAACAGAACTCTCGAGATATATACTGGAAAAACTGTCCTTACAGGCTTCTTTCTCACTCTATTCACACAAACACACTGTTTTTCAACCACAGTAATGTAGTAATATAGTTCTAAATAATTAAAAAATAAAAGTCTTTATAATAAGGATTCTTCTGCAATTTCTTAAACTGCTTCAAAGATTTTATTTTATATTGAATCATTAAGTCTTGAATTTCGAATTGACAAAAAATTGTTCTAGACACAATTCAAAGCTTCTGTAAGTTCAATCAAAGATTCAAAATGCTTACCCTCAGCATAAAAATTCCGAAAAGTTACTTACCATATATTTTCAACAATATTGATGCCTGGACAACCAGATCATTTCTTGTTGCAAACAAATTTTAAATGCCATTGCCCGTGTGAATTGATGCTCCATCTCTTTAAAACATATTTCTAACTCAGCTCTGAATTTTAAATTTGAATGTAATCTGTTTGTATCTGTCTTCCATCCAGAAACATTATATTGGTCTTTCCACCGTATGCAACAGCTATCCAAACTATTAAACAGCCTATTTCCATGTGTTTGATTAAATAAGTTTCTTCTTATGTACCAGACAATGCCAATAATATTAATAACTATTTAGGCCATCTAAATTGAGTTCTTTCTTCACCGGTAAAATAACTAAAAATTAAATTCTTTAGGAGTTCCAAAACACGTGTTCTTTGGCCAACTGTAAGCCGGTGCCTAATGACCTCTTCGTTAGAATATTATATTTTTTTTCTTGAATATGGAAGAGTTTCCGATATTTTTATGTTGTTTTAAAGTGCTAGTTTGGTTGCATTTGTGATTTCAGCTTGGTCTTGACTTTTACTTCCAGGTGTTTTTTTTTTAGTTCTTTAAGATCGTTTGATCACGTCATGTCAATTTTTTAGGTCAGCTAGTCTTTGATTTCATCAGACTCTTTCAATTTTTAAAGAAGATATAAACAGAATTTGGACTGATTTGTAAGTGCTTTGTAATCTCTTACAACTTTTCCAGCATCTTTATATCCCAAAATATGTCCTTTTTTACATTCACATTTAAAAATTTCTACACATTTTAACTGCACTAAAAGTGAGGATTTTTTTCAACAAAATATATAGTTTGAAAGAAAGACAGTTTAAAAAATCAACAAATTAAACTGCTACAGATTCTAAAATACGAATAATTTTGCAGATGTCCTTCAACTTTTTTTCACGTAGCATAAGATTTGAGATTTGAAAGATTTTTGATTGTTCCTCTGCTAATGTAAAAGTTTTAACATGTAAAAAAAGCTTCCATTTTTCTCTTGTGAGCAAGTAACTGATGTACAGAAAAAAGAGCTTTATCTCTTCTCAGGAGACAAATTGTTCAAATACAGAGAGTATTTGTTTTGTTATTTATCAATTCTCCATTCTTTGCTGTTGGTTAATTCTTAGAGATTAATAAAATTTTATTATGACTAACTAATTTTTTATACATGCTTATTCCTGAAAACACTCTTTATTAAAATGTATCCGTCATTTAGCAATGGATTGCATTCTAGAGTGATTTAAATTAGTGGAACTTAATTATAATTCAGTAAAAGGGAATTATTTATAAAACCTTTGCATACTTAAACTTTTAATTAAATATCAGTCCAAGAATATTAAAAATGGAGAAAGTTTAACTCAGTCAGTATCATAAGAAGATAAGATTTTAAGAACGGTTATATATTGGTCTTTATAAGAATATTGTAAAGAGATCTTACCGTAAATGTAGTACAGTAAAATCAAGACGGTAAGTAAAACAAGAGTATTTTACTGTAAATGTATACTAAGATGTACTACTCATATTATTCTCTGAATTTTACCAATAATGTCAAATGAGTGGTACATAACCCTTCCTTTATTATTCTGTATTCTGTCCGGAGACAGTGTGCCAAATTGATAATGAATATCTTAGAATTTTAAGCAGGTTAAATATATTAAAGCTTAAGTATTTCTCACTATATAAAAACACTAAATTAATAGAAAATGATGCCCGTGATAAAGATAATATAACTATATCTACATTGTAATTTCTTACACTGTAAGCATAATTATTAAAATTCTTTTCATTAAAAACAATTATACATTTTCCCTGTCGAAAAGCATAATAATACAATGCATGACATATAATACAAAAATAATTTATTCTTTATTTTCAACATTTTTTAAAGAGAATTAAAACTAGATTTTTAAATATGGTTAATTAATATAATTAATAGTTATTTTCAAATTATAAATTGAACGTTTAGTAAACAAAAATATTTCGTGAGTACTTTATTATATTGGAGACTTTATTATACTCAAAATCGAAAGATTTAATAAACTTTTTTGTGTTATATAACTTTCTCTATAAAAATGCAATGCGCAATTATCTTATTGTATTCAGGAAAGAAAACATTATTTTATAAAAATAGAAGAACAGCACGTGAAGAAATATACTCTACAAATGATTTTGCCAGTAAGTTTGTAGATATAACATAAGGAATTAATGCTTAATTTCTCGGAGGCAAAACAAGGCTACATTAGAATCACAAGTGAATCTACTAAATGAATGAGGCGTACATTAAAGTTGACCAAATGAATGGCTTCACCGGATTCTTGATCTGTAACGGAATGACTCGATGAGGAGTTGATGGAAGAAACTCCCCCAGGACATCCGGACCTCTTTTCGCGGATAACTAATGATACTACGAGCATACAAAAACTCTGGAGTTTTCTCTTCATGTAGCTTCCATCAATGTCATGTTTCCCTGTAAGGAGGCAATTGTTCTCTTTTTCTTTTGTCCTTTCGCTTTTTCATTCCTACTTTTACAACATTAACTCTTTCATTCTTGTCTTGCAAGATTAAAGGAATTACATATTTGAAACACATTTTTTATGGTTTATGATAAATCAAGAATTTTCTAAAAAATTTATCTATTATGCTGCAGGGGGAGTAAAAGTGATAATAAAATGCAAAAATAATAATAAAATAAGTAAATTATATTCTGTAAATTGATTTCTTAATTTTATTTGGTTTGTCACATTACATGTTAAAGGAACTGGAAATCAGCAAATCAATATTTTTAAAAAATGTACTTGGTAATTTGAGTATTAATATTCTAAATAAAAAATCCTTTTAATAACTTAAAGGCAACTCTTAATGCCTTATAAAACTGAATGAGTTTTATGTTTGGTAGGTAATATGTCCTAATATAAAATTTTCCACTCGAATTCTTAAAATGATAAATCTAACGTTAATGTATATAACAGGTGCCTAATAATTTATATGAATTGTATACTGAAAGTCATTATAGAATAAAAAATATTTTTATTTTTCACTTCAAATCATAAAAAGTATTATGCCTGCAGTAAATTTTGTCTTGAATATCTTTGAGAAATATTAACGTGTAAGATAATATTGATGATTTCTTAAATAACCAGTTTCCTAATTATAATGTTATATAGTTTTTATTATTTTAAATAAATATATCTCTGGCGTATCAAAAGGATCTTTTAAAAATTTTAAGTCATAATCTGCCAAATCATGTTATCGAAATTTAACTTTTGACCGAAACTGCTACAAGACGACATTCATGGGTGATCTTCCCCAAAATATTATTGAATGAAAATTAAAATTTGAGTTGGGTGATTTATTTTCACTGTATCAGCATTAAATATGTATTACTTAAGGACTCGATATGATCCTCTGACTTCCAAAGAGTTCATGGTCAATTATTCAAGACTTATGTTTTAATAAAATCAATTTATAACATCATTAAAGATTCTATTTCTCTGATTCCAGAGTCTCTGTTATGTTTGCAGCATAACGAATTCAATATCTTTAAAACTTCGATAGTGATGTAAATAATGTTGAGAAAATATACTAAAGTTCAAAGTTCTGTAGTATTCTATGTTTTTCCACTGCTATGAATTGGATAATTTAAATACTGATACCATTATTTAAACATGGTTTGTAAACTAAAGCAGTTAAATATAATGAATAAATAATATTTAAAGGATAGCTATCAAATGATTAGAAACTATGGGCGTACAGATGCTGTGGAGAATTTTTTGGACTGACAAGAAATTTCATTTTGAAATTTAATTGCAACACATTTAAATTTGATAATATTTATTTTACTTATTTATCATTGATATTTCTCATCAAATATAAATTATTCTTTCTTCATACAACATCTCCACTTGTTTCTAATGTTATATACTTACATTTTGCTAAATTATTAATATTTATTTTAGAGAATATCGCAAATAGAAATGTGACCTATCAGTATTTTTTCATTACATTAAGTTCTGTGGATCTCATAAAACAACTTACAGAACCTGGATTGGCAAAGAGCTCGTATACGCGCGCGTTTTAAACTTTAAAAATTTTAAATACTTTCGCTGTTTTACATTTTATAGAAAATGGATTGATTTCATTAATGTCTTAATGTGGTCTTTATTCGTGTAGAAGGTTCTACCAAAGTAAATTTAAACCTTCAAGTTTAGAATCACCTGCATTAAACCTAGCATAGAACTTTCCTTTCATCCTTTTTGCCATAAACAGCGCTAATCTTATATGCACTTTGTGTGGCTCTTTTACTTTACCGGTAGAAAGAAAAAACATTAAATACTTATAACGTATTTTATTTGCTTCCATAATTAATAAAGTGTAAGACAGACAAAATTGAATTGAATTAAAATCATTTTCGCAATATAACTGAAACACCGTCTTCTAGAATATGTACTGTAGAAAAACCTTCTTTTGGAATTTAAATCATTCAGATACGTTAAGTCTTGGCACGGATTTTCAAGGCAACTCAATATTTTATTAACATAAAGATCATCTAATATTTAATTATACGATGCAACAATTTTCCAAAACATAACTAATGTTTCTTTAATTTGTTTTATAATACATTCAAATCATATTTTTAATTAGATGTTTTTTATCAAAAATGATCACTCTACTTTTAAGTTTCAATATTATGCAATAAAATGAAAATTTTCAAAATGTTTTTACTATATGTTATTAAAGGTATATATGTAAGATTTTGCAAAATAAAGATGCAATTTAAACCCGTAAAATTGAAATTGAAGATACATTTATAAATCTTGCGTTTAATTTGCTTATAAAATGTTTTGGATATCTAGTTTAGTGTATATTGTATTACATAAGCACACATTAATTTATTAACTCTCTTCATACAAGGCACATATTTTAATATTAAAATTTGATCAAAAAGTTACTAAAATAAGCATTTTAGACAATGACAGGGAAAAACTTATATCCTTGATTTCCTATGTAAAACAAAAGAAATTCAATTTTTTCGAAATTAAAAATTTAATCGAATATTATAAATTTAATGAGCACAGACTTTGATACCTGCACTTTATTTATTTGTAAAAACACATTATAAGTTATCTTTAGTGAGACCTTTTAAATAACATTCGACATTCAAATAATTGCACTGTTATATGGATTCGGGAGAACCCGTTAAAAATGCTTCTAGCTGCAACACCAAATGGTTGCAATCGAATCAGGATGCTGAGCAGCTACATTATGCCACGTCACACTGATCCTACTACAGATATTTTGCCATGGAGCGGTATTTGATATCACTCTTGCACTCTAGTACGCATTGCCGGTACTTTAAACAGCCAGCCTTACATCTCCGAGGTGTTGGAATCAGTTGTAATTTCTTACATTCATGTCTTGCTGACAGCAATATTTCAACAGAATAATGTGAGACATGTGGCATGCATTGTCCAAGGGTTCTTCATCAATAGTCAGTTGAATTGATTCCCTGATTGGCTTGCGCTCCGGACGTTTCACCGATAGAAAATATGTGGCAAATGGTTGCTCATCGATTAACCCTAATTATATAACCAGCTGCCACACCAGATCAACTTTGGCAACGTGTGAAAGCTATTTGGTCTGATGTACGCCAAGAACACATCCAATGTTTCTTTGAATCAATGCCGAGGTGTGTGGCAGCGGTGATCGTCAACAATGGCGGCCTCTCTGGTTACTGATTTTAGCAGGACTCACACTTCACAGAAGTCTATAAATTTAATCTTTTGATAATTAGTCAACATGTTATCTGCATACATTTTGTTATGATATGTCTTGGGTTTTTTTTTTGTAGCAGTTTGGGTGGCCAGCAGTGTAAGTTCAAATAGTAGGTTTCTCATCACAAGAAGTATAAATTAAGATAGTTTATTTTATTTAACAGCTGTAATGCAAAGAAGATTTTCAAATGCAATTTTTTTTATTTCTATTACAAAAAAAGCTAATGCTCTCCTTGAAATAACCTAAAATTGAAAACAATTTAAAAACAATAAATTTCAATATATTTTTCGTGAAACATTACACCAAATTTATAGGTTTTAAGATTACAATAAAAAATAATCAGAAATTTCTGATCTTTCCAAAGAGGTTTCGAACTGAGCATTTTTAAACTTATAATTTCTTGAAGTAATCATTCCACGTATTCATAATTAACGACATATATTCTTATGGACTCAAATACGTGAAGCAGTTAATACAATATGTTAGTAATAAAGGAAAAATAAAAAGAAATGAATATTTTATGCAACTGGCTAAAAACAATTGTCCCTATTAATACAAAACTTCTATATCTTTTAAAACTGTAAAGGTAATTTTTAATATTACTCATTAAGCATAAGGAAACAATAAAACTGAATTACAGCTAAGTGCTAAGTTTTATGTATTAGAAAAATAATTTAAAATGTTTTTATGTGTTTGATCAATTATGAAATTCAAAGAATTTTTCATAATAAATAAAGTAATGAATTTTAAAATGTAGAGAAACATGTACACATTCATAGCTCAAATAATTATTTAACATTCTGATTTTTGAAAATTAAATTTTCTGTTCAAGCATAACTGTCATATGTAATAAAAAATCACCATAAGTATTATCAATAATTTCAAAACTAATTATGGGTAAAATAATTCATATTCTTTTTACTCTAATTGAAACACATTTTTGTGAGGGACTAAGAATACATTTATAAAAGTAGAGTGAAATAGAATATGAAAAACCAACTACCAAAAACATACACAGGAGTCAAATATATATAAAATAAATAAAAAAGAAAATCGTTAAGAATACAACTTAAAATAATATGGAACTAGAAAATTTTATACAAAGTATGATAAAAAAAAGTTATGACGTAATATTTTAATATGACATTTTAATTTATTTCAGGTATCTATAAATACAAAAATCAATATATATATTTTATTTTCCCAAAACACTATTCTGATTACGAAATTAGTTTGTCACCTTTTTTGGAAAAGTTTCAATTTAAGCCAAATAGAATGTTTCTTTGATGTTAATCATAGAAAACTTTCATAAAATAGTCCTGTTTCTGAGTGTACTCTTTTATCGTCATAAAATAATCAATTCTTAGAATAATCAGTATATTTATTGCATGAGGTATTTTTAATTACATGCAATATACACATTTATAATCCTCAGTAATATATACTTATTAAGAAAGAATGTATATTAAAAATATAAAATAAAAGTCTGTCTAAGAAATGCTGTGAAATCCTCGAGTAAATATGTCGTTCCTGGATTAATATTTTGAAAAGATTCACTTCCTTTTACAGAAATATAGTTCGTGTAATTAATTTTAATATGAAGAATAAAAGAAAGTTATTTCTTTTCTGAAAAGTATAATTTCATATACACAATTTATTTCGGAAGTCTAAGATAAAATAACAAACTTTCGCCATAATGTGATAACTTATACAAGAATTTATAGGTAATAATTTTATGAAAGGAAACATATTTTCAAATTATAGCTTTATAATACTATCCTTTCAAAATAAAGGGAGCGTGCATATTTCAGTTCAGAATAAGTTGGAGCGCAAGACTTTAACTCTTTCCAAGTAATTTATTTCGTTTTGCCTTACAACAAGTAAAAGATATTTTTTCAATGCTGAAATGATGAAATCCTCGTTACTTTTCTTGAATGAATATTCATGAAGAAACAGATAAATATTATACTAAAATATACAGTTTTTGAACTTAATTTTAAGTATGTAAGTCATATTGTGCTCAGGAGTGCCTTTTAGCAATTCAAATGAACTTTCACGTGCAGCAACATCCTCGAAATGAGCTACACCATGCATCATCTGTCACAAATGGGGAAAAAGGGAATGAGAAATTTGAACTTTCCAGCCTCAAGTTGTGTTAGTAACAGTGTCAAAAACGCATATACGTCCTTGAAATATTCCATAACTTAAAATTAGTCTTTGGCAAATTGTCACACGAAATATTTGACTCGCTGTAACTGCGTGACAGAAGAAGTAGACGAATAAACTGGAAACTTAAAAGCTTAGCTTGTAAAAGTAACGTTTACTTTTAGGCAATTACATTAGCATAAAATTATCGTTAGTAAAAGACAAAGAAATTTTAGCATTATTTGTGTGTAAAGAGTTTATATAGAATTTCAAGACCTATTCTGAATTTAATTTTTATATGCCCCAATAAATTATGTTTTACTATACATTGGTTTATAATTATGATTTAATAAATACCCTAGTTATAAAGGAAAAGAAAATTTACAAGAATAACGAAGATAATAATATTCCTTAATTTTAAAATTTAAAAATATTTAATATAATTAAAAATAAAATTATAAGTATTTTGTTCATGTCAAGTTCTTGTACTTTCTTTCTTAGTAAATTTTTGTCCCTTGAATATACCTAGAAATTCAAAACCTATTGTGCGACATTAATTAACATACAATAAACATGACAATATTATAAAATCAAAAAGAAAAAAATCAGTAAGGGTTAGTTATACCTTTAATCTAACACATCATATTAATTTTGCTAATTCAGAGAGAAAAAGAGAGAGAATTATAATATATATATATATATATATATATATATATATATATATATATATATA
>JAPDSC010120625.1:400809-426118 GCA_026290005.1 Latrodectus geometricus | reverse complement strand
ATATATATATATATATATATATATATATATATATATATATATATATAATCAAAGAGTATTTTATGAGAAATTACATATACGCATAATTACAAATTGCATAGTCACGTAGTACACAATAAAAAAGTATGCGTTATCTAAAATTAATTGTACATTGAATACAATAATAACTTTTCTTGTAGGGAAATACTTGTGCTAATTTGTCTAACTTTGTTTTGTTGGTAAAATATAAGTATTTTCTTTAAAAAAATAAATTATTTCAAATATTTGTCCAAGAAGCAATGTAAGTATTCAACATTAAGTCTTCATAAAATTCAAGATTTATAATTCAATTGCCAGTTGCGGACGGAAAGAGAATGACAGAGGATTATAAAAGACACCAAGTGATCAGATGACACTTAATTTCGAACTCATTTTTTAGTTTCATGCCTCAAACAGCCCAAATCGTCAATCGAAACAACAAAATTATAAAAAAATAGAGTTTGGAAAGCAATTAAAGTTTGATAAGACAATTAAACAATAATTTTACTTTAAAATAATTGTTGATTTATAACAAATTATTTTTGCTTGCTTAATATACAGATTTAAGCCCGAATAATGTCTGAAGTTAATGATACTAAAATTAAATTATATAACATTAATTTATTAGAATACTAAATATACTTAACCTAATCAGATTAAATGTGGATGATTAAATTTTGTTAAAAGTAACAATGAAGGCTCATATTTTCCGAAGTATATTGATACAAAACTTGAATATAAAATATTTTTATTGTAAAAAATAGCTATTTTTCAATGCACACATATACAGATAGTAACAAAAATTATTTATGACAAGTTATAAGTAAAAGAATGTAAAAATTCAAAAAGAGTTAAGTTTCCTGTCTGTTACATACATGGCTTAAATAAATATAAATATGCAAATTTTATTCTATGTAGTAAAAATTAATAAATTATTAAGTTTTACTTCTTATAAGAATTCAATAATAACAAGAAATTAAGTATATATGTATACATACAAGTATATATAATGTCAGAAACTGTATAAAAATATATGGGCAAAAATGAAAATTTAAGCTTTAAAAACATATTCTATTGTTTTAAATTCTAAACCTTATTCTGTTAATCATTAATATAAACCACACTAAACATTTAATAAATATATTACGTTATTTTTAAGAACTATTTCACAAAAGAAAAAATGAATATTCTCTTCGCTTTTGTAGCGAAAATGAATCATTCCTTATTGCATTACTCATAATACGTAATTTGATATGAATGCAATTTTTAATTAAAAAAAATGTATAAATCTTGATTGCAAAACGTTTATTCCTATGAAACTTAATTATTTTTCACTACTTATAAAATAGCTTAATATTGAAAAAAATTATGGGAAATATATATGTATTTCGCACACACACAGAGATTAGAATTAAAATCTTATTAAACTAGAACAGAAATATTTGTATTATTTAGATAAACAATATTAATTAAAATTATTAGTTAAAATATTAATAAAAAAATAAGTATATTGGTTTCCAATAACTTAAGAGAGACTATAAATTGTATAGCTGAATACTGAAATTATGGTACTGCATAATTGATTTCAGTTTTTACAATCATTAAAACAAGTATTTCTCTTTATATTTTCAACTATAGTAACGGATATATTTGTGATTGATTCTAGATTATTATTCATTGAATTTAATGCCTCAAAAATGTGGATGATTTTGGTAAAATTAATATACATAAGACGTTGGAAATAAAGGTCTAAAAATAGGCTAAATAAATATAAGGTGCAGAAAATGTGACCCATTTCTTTGCAGTTTTTATTTATAATTTAATTTCGGTAATGAAATTTTGAATATTTTTCTTTTTTAATCAGATTGAACTAACTTACACATGTTTAATTCAGTTTTCTTTCAACTTAAATACTCTTTGTCTATTGAGCAAATACTACAATTTACATTTTTATTGCAATTATTTCTTAATTATTCTCTAACATATTTTATAACATTTTTTTCAATAAACCTCATGCAGCTATTATTTTATCTTATTACAATATTTACACTGATAACATTATCTCTTAGTCAATTCTATTTTTATAGCAGTCATAACTTTACATAATTCGGTTAAATACTCATTTAGTTATTAGTTACTTTTAATATGAATAATTTTTAGAGTAGGCTGAGCTAATTTTAGAATGACTGTTCACATTATTTCCATTTTTAGTTTTTAGTGCTGCAGGTCTCACATGATTTTTAGTACAGAAATTTATCTACAGTGTAATTAACCATGTTTTTTTTGGACTATCGCAAGTTTATTTAATTATATTTTCTCCTACTTATCTTAAATGAAAGAATGATGCTTTCTGGTTTCTAATTTATATTCATTTTTAAGATTAAACTAGCATATATATATATTATATCTTTATTATTATTTACTAAATTAATCACTTCATTCATAACGAATATGTAAGTATACAATATATATATATATATATATATATATATATATATATATATATATATATAACAAAACAGGAAAGGAACATAACAGTTAATTTTATGAATAAAATGTTGATCTTCAACTTTAAAAACAATACTGTTTTATTCATTATACAAAAATAATGATATCATTGAAGTGATTTGATAGAGAAGTTGTTTGTTAGTAGAACAATCTGAAGAATGTTTATACCAAAAGAATAATTCCTTTTAACAGAAATTTCTTATGCAAATCACTCTTTATTTTTTTATTTATTTTTTTTTTGTAACTGAACAAATATTGAAAGTAAATTTACCAAGCTTCTGAAAAAGTATGACAAAGTTGATATGAAAAGTTAAATTTAAAAAGCATTAATTTTGTCCACCATATTTTTTAAATTCTATTAATTTCTATTGTCATAAATCTTTGATTACCTATTAATTATTTTGCATGTTGATAGAATCAAATTGCCAAATTACTCTTGAATGGCTTTCATAGGTAATGTGGTAATTGTTAGTAGAATTGCATTCAACTTTGTCTATTAATATTTTCTCTGGAGAAATTCTTTTCTTCAGATCTCATACTAAAATTAGTAATGACCATATAATAGGAAGAATAATATGAAACTGAAAGCACTGTATGATTTAAAAGAGTGACTGCTAAACTCTTTTAAGTCATAAAAGAGTTTTGCAACTCTTTAATGACTTAAAAGAAGTTGAAATGAATTCGTGAGAAAAGTTTCATCTACAACGATTTTAATAAGCATATTAATATCTTCATTGACTATGTTTTTATGAATTATACTTTCTCTCTTGGCAATATATTGGAAAATAGCAATAAAGTTTTAAATTAAATTTTCAGTTCTCATCACTAGTTGAAGTCATCATGAGTTTATGCAAGAGAAGTATGTACTCTAGCGCACAGAAATGATATTAGCAGATTGGATTTGATAGAAGAATCATTTTATTATCTTGAAAAAGATGGATATTCTTCTCTATGATCTCTGAAAATGAATAATGCTTTAAAGAGATATAATCAGTTTTGTCAATAAACTAATATTTCCTTCTGACATACACCTCTCTAATTGTTGAAGGTAAAGTACTGTAGTTGTTTTTTTGATTTTAATACCACCATTTTGAATATTTTTGGGAATGGATAGGATATTGTTCATATTTCCAATTTGTCACTGAATCACAGAATCAGTTACATAAACCTTTTTACACTGCTGGCCTCCTTAAATGCAGCACCCTGAATGAAGCATGTAAATAATATGAAATTTACAAAATCCATTAGGAGAGATGAGTTATGCAAATTATTAGAATTTCAGCACAGGCGCACATCATGAGCACCTGTTGCATCATTTCAAAGTGCTATTTAAGGCTTGGAGATTTCAACGATTTCAAGTTCAGCAATTGTGTTTCTCTTGTGGTTTTTTTTAAAAAAATGATCAATTATGCCTAGTAGGAAACAACGGTTATTTTTTGATCAAGTGTCCGAGTTTGACTAAGGAAGGATAGTTGCCTACTAGATTGTGGATTATCTTTCAGAGAAATCGGTAGTGGTATTGGATAAAACGAAACAACTATTATGCGGATATGTAACCGTTGAATACAAGAGGTCACTACGGACTGACGTGTTTGATCGCATCCACCTCAGTGCACCACTTGATGACAGGTAAACTGTGCTCTAAGCAGTGACGGATCGCTCAGCCGCATCAAGAATCTTAGAACAGCACATTCAGTTTGTAGCGCATCATCCAATGTTTGCGCTTTCCATTCGACGTCATTTACAATTAAGTGATCTGTTCAAAGACGTCTACTTCATTGTCTACCTTTGACTCAGACCCACAGACGTCTCCGCTCCGAATAGTGCGGCGAAAGAATAATGTGTAGGGCAGAATGGAATGAAATTTTCTTTACTGACGAATCATGCTT
The DNA here is from genome assembly GCA_026290005.1 of Latrodectus geometricus. Lineage (NCBI taxonomy): Eukaryota > Metazoa > Arthropoda > Arachnida > Araneae > Theridiidae > Latrodectus > Latrodectus geometricus. The sequence continues at coordinate 421,703 of JAPDSC010120625.1, read as the reverse complement.
TTGTCTGCAACACCATTGGACACTGAAGACACAATGGAGAGAAGATGCTGAATAGCTGCGTTATGCGCAGACCCAATGGTCCTGCACAAGATATTATAGTATGAGGTGGTATTACATATTACTCTCGCACTTTTCTAGTACACATTGCTAGTATTTTAAACAGCCAGCGCTGCATCCCCGAGGTGTTGGATACAGTTATTTTTCCTCATCTTCATGGCTTGCCCACAGCCATATTTAAACAGGGTAATACGTGATCACATGAGGCACCCATTGTCCAAGGATTCTTCATCAATTGCCAAATTGAAATGTTTTCCTAACTGGCTCGCACTTCTGATCTTTCACCGATAGAAAACATGTAGTTCATGGTTGCTCAACAATTAACACAGATTATATCCACAGCTGCCATACCAGATCAAATTTGACAACGTGTGGAAGTTACTCGGTCTGCTGTACCCCAAGAACACATCCAAAGTCTCTTTAAATTTATGCTGAAAGATGTGGCAGTGGTGATCTCCAACAATGGTGGCTATTCTGGCTACTGATTTTGGCAGGAATCACACTTCACATTAGGACATAAATTTAATCATTTGATACTTGGTCAGCATGTTATTTACAAAATAAATTTTGTTGTGATATCTCTTGTCTTTCTTGGTGTTACAATTTGAGTGGCCAGTAGTATTGGTTATGTCTTCTTAAGAAAAATAGCTATTAATATTCTGCATAATCAATTAACCAGCATCTCCATTGTAGTACTTTTGATTTGCTTATATAACATTTAATCTCACCAAATACTGATGAATTAATAACCCTTTCAGATCAGATCTTTGACTTAAATTATTTACGTATGTTAGACTGTTTTGGATTTTTAGTTTAATATTAGAGAACTTAAGATTTAGAGATTAATGTATAAAATTTAATGCTAGGAAACAAAATGAAAAAGCAAAAAGTTAAACAACAAAGAAGAAAATTGTTATTCATAAACATGGAGATTCAATATAAAATTATCCGAGTACATATGTGCAATAAATTTAATTCTTATGAATGTGTACTTTTTGTACTTGAAATTGTATTCAAAATAGTTAATTATTAAACAAAATATAATTATAAAATACCTTTATAAATATATTATATTAATAAAGACATAATTAGACAAATCAAATATCATTTATTTGAAAGGAAAATAGTAGCTTACAGTAATATAAATTTAATAAAGCATTACGATGAATTTGCCTGTCTCAGTAAACAGAAAAGTTTGAATTTCGGAAAAAAATAATTTACTAAATTTACACATATTTGCATTTAGTTCATGTATGTACTATCTTCGCATATTATCATTGAATTATCTCCCACGGAAAGCATAACACAAATGCAATATAATTTAGTTTCACATCCCCTTTCTACACACATGTGCTAGTTTTGACTAGGAAATGCAGTTTAAGATGGATTCTAAGCCGCTACACATGTACACATTAAATGTTCAAACCGTTATAAAATTGAAGTTGAGAGAACTGACTACTCAGATCAAATATAAAGAAACACAACTATTATCTCTGCAAAAGACACCAAAATTTTAAGTAAATAACAGATGGAAATATTTATTTTAAATTTATTCAGTACGTGATTCTATTAAATAACAATATTAGATTTTATTTAATAACATAACAAATATGGTTCTAAAATACAAACATTATTCTGTTTCTGAAAGAAGTGGTTGAAAATGACATAAACTATTCTACATTACAATAAATAATTTTATAAAACTTTTATTTAAAAGGCAAAGCATATTTGTCTAGTATATGAAAATGATACATTTTTAGGTTATTAAGAAAGTCATCATTACTCTATAATAGTGATAGAAATCATCATAAAGAGCAAAAAGTACTTAATAATAAATGTTTTAATTCGTGATTATCTATTTATTTTCGCAATTCACCTAAAATAAATGCTGCAGTTAATTTCTGGAGGAGTTTAAATAACATATCATGGCTCTTTCACTATTAAAATAATTTTGATTCAACAAATTATTTACTCACATTGAATGCAACGGAACTCATAAAGTATCATCAATAAAAGCTTCTTTAAATAATGGGGATCTAAGCATATTAAAAGGGACCCCATGTGTATTCATCAGAGTCCTTTTCTCATAACTCTAGTAAATCATTCCTCAGTTCCTCCTTATATCTCTATCCCTATTCTAAATCATTTTCATCATAACCTTTGGATATCCGTTAGCTCTTTCTGTACAAAATGAGTGTAATTTAATTGGTGTTTACCACTGATGCTTCTCTCTTTAGGGATTCAAAGAAATATTAATCAAAGATACGCATTAGAACGATAAATTTCATTTCTTTACCTTTTGCTTTTCTAATAGTTTCAATATTTTTAAAATAAAATATAAAGATTGAAATTTTGTGGCAAAATAGTATTATTTTAAATAAATTAGGTATTTTTAAATTTAATTGATATTATTTATTAATTTTATTCTTAAAACTAAAATATAGTTATTTAAATAGCTTTGTATGTGTTACATGTTACGTATAGTTGAGATTTAGTTATTAATAAAAGCTATACGTTATTTGTATATCAGGAATACAGAAGTACGTAAAATGCGAACAATTCATAATATCGGTACTGAAATTCAAAAAGTATGTTTGCTTATTTATAAATTATATCACAGATTATAATTTTATTCGGCTTTATTTTAATTTCATTTGTATAATTTATAGACATAAGAATAATATTAAAATACTCCAAAAAGTATCCTTAGAAGTGTTTTTGCGAATTAGTATTGTACTATAAAATAAATATTAAGTTCTATATTTTGATGCATATTTGCCACAACCATTAAAGCATAAAGATTGTCACTTTAGTCACTAGGAGCCAACGAAATAAATAGAAGATACTTATAAAATGAGCTTAATTGAACAAGTAGTTTTATTTTTGTTATGCTTGATATTGGTATTAAGTATGTTAGTATGTGAATACTATACTCGATGTGTGTGTTCATGATAGGATATACCTCAATAATAAAGTTTCACGCATGCGCTTTTTTTGAAACCGAAATCATTAAAAAAGGCAAAGTTCTGTGTTTACAAATTGTCTCACTTACCATAAATGGAAAAATTACTAAACTATAAAATTTAATTATTACTATTAATTAATTAATATTAATTTTATATTAAACTGAGTACTGTACTTGAATCTCATGACTATTGTTAAACTATTACTAAACACTATTATTAAACAATATTATGAAATACTGAATTCATTATTACCAGCTGTTGGTAATAGATAAATTAACATTTTCTTCCTGAAAGTTATTTCCATAAGTTAGCAAACAAAACTACAAAAAATAAATTTTTTTGTCTGAGTTCATTTGTAAAGTTTATTACTTTCAAACTCTGTATGGGTTTATTAAGTATATAGTTCATATTTATAACAGAAAGGATTAATTCATTATATTAATAATTAATGATTTAGAATTGCATAAGTCATTTGTTCTAAAATTGAAATAATTTGTTGAATTATTATATTAAGATGCAACCACATATACATGTACATAAATAAATACTTAATTGTAGATAAAAGCATATTTCTTGAGAAATCAACCAGACAAAGTCTATTTTTATAAGTTTGAATATCTATGTGATAGTGAGATTAAGAAGCACCTAATGTTTTTGTTTAAAATGTGAAAAACTGTAGGATAAATAAAAATTCATAATAGAGTGTTGCCATTTTGCAAGGCATTGTGTCCAAAAGAAATATCTTAAGTAACTATAATAATATTTATTACAGCCTCTGAATCTGGGCCTGTGCGTTTCTTTTGTAATTGAAATTATTACATTGTAGTTTCATTATTGAAAGAAAATTATTAATCACACAAGTTTTGTGGAATTTATGGTCATACCATTTGGTCGTCCAGTTTTAATCAAAATTGTTTAATCGATTAATCGTTTCATAGATCTGTATAAATTTTTGTGGTAGGCTTTTGTGTTAATAGAAATCGATCGAAATTCCATTTCGTCAAATTGTCTTATATGATGTGCCTATTTTGTGGCAATCTTTAGTTTTATTTGTGTTAGTACTACATTTATTAAAAAATTCAATCTCCCACAAAACTCCGGTAGCAATTTCTTTGCATTTTCTTACGAAAAAAATATAAATTCATTAAATTATATATTTATAATAACAATTTACATTTTAGTCAAATAATTATATTTACTTTATACAAAACTTTTTCACTGTGTTTAACTTTAAAATTGTAATTGGTTCTCAAAACTGTTTATAACAGACATGATTTAGTTTATTTAACATTCATTAACTTTTTTATGAATTAGATTAATTCTCATCTAATTGAGAAGAAATTTTTTTCAGGATTATGTTGAGTAATAGATCTTATTTAAATTGTTTTAAAATACATTTCTCAGCTTATACATTTATCTTTGAATATAGTTTTAAATGAAAGATAAAAATTTCTAATTTATTTGGTGCACAAAAATAAAAAGTCATATGTAAGATATTTAGAAACATTAAGATTATATTATCTTGGAAATCGTTACACGGGTAAAATGTAAGGACATGTGAAAATACATTTTAATGAAGCAAAATTATCAATACAATAATTGAAGCAGAGGTTGATTTTACGAAAAAATATAAAATCATTTTTATATATTTACTGGGAAATTTAATCTTTTTGTTAATGAATTCATCTTGAAAATAGACTTTTTTAGTAATACGTACTGATATATTTATTTCTTAAAATGTAACAATGCAAATAAAAATTAATATTCTAATTCCGCATTTTTCCACTTATATACGTGATCTATTATTAAAATAATATTATAAAGTATTAACATTTGTACTACTTAATTATTAATAAGGAATTAAAATGCAAATTCCTGAGATACATTCCAGCATGTCTTTAATATAATCGTTATTCAGAAAAATTAATCAACGAGAATCAAGAATATTTTTAACGTAAATTGCAATTCGAAAATATTATTTTTACTACATTTCCCCTCATATGTGATTCAAATGAAAACTATTTTAATATTTATCGTATTGAACTATATTGATTTAAATTTATTGTAGTAAATTTATTGTTAGTAAACAATCGAAAAATTCTTTTTCTTGTTTTAAAAAAATTTCAAGTTTAAATATTCGTTAAATATTTGAAAGATAACGTTCAATAAAAATTTAATTTTCTTGCACCATTACATCAAACTGTAACTTTGCAGGTTATTTATAAACGAAAGGATCAAATGTGGAAATAAATAGATTGGTTTATTATTATAATTGTGAAGTATAAGGTAGGGGTTGAACTTTATGCAGAGAGTTTTAAGAACAAAATTTAAGGATTGACCAGCGTTTTAATTGATTTATGTACCATATATATGGAATGAAATATTTATACATATATGAAAGTAAACATATGGTGCTATTTCAATGGCTAACATTAACTGAAATCTAATGAAGAAAGAACTTCGAAAAGAAAATTAGTTTCAAAATTGTTGTTGACCACTCTTAAACAATCACAAAACAATTTTACTTTGCAATGATATTTTTCAAACATACTCCTCCCTTGTTAAGATTTATAAAGTATTCTTTCCTTAAATAAATCTAAGTAAAACACTGGAGAATTCATTTTTCACATCATGTTTCCCACTATAATGCATCACCACTGAGAAATAAATTATGGAAGGATTTATTCTAGTATGCTTCTGGGGAAATACGTTGTTAAAGTGGGTTTAGTGTCCACACATTGGGAAATTGAGATAAGTATTTGTAATAAAGCTACTTTCTCACCTTTTCTCTTGAAATAAATTTTTATTCACAACTACACTTTGATGTTTCTTTAAAGTTATACTCAACAATTTCCTTTTTGGAGTTAACCCATATAGAGATTTATTTAAAAATAGCCTTTTATATAAATCAGAAGCTTAAATATTGTGTATTAAAATTACTTTTAACTAATACCTAAAAAATGCTGATTTCTGAGTTAAACATAATAGCAAATTTTATGTCCCGACAATAAAAACAGTTTTGAAGATATAACTGTTTTGTGAAAAAAACATGCTTTTTTTTATCTCTTATTAATAATCATTACAGTAATAAATGCTATCGTAGAGTTTTATTAAGCAGGTCTCAGATTTTTCTTATTTATTGTTCTGAAATATTTGCATTTCCCACTTTAATGGCCAAACTAAATATTCACAATATATTCTTCCACATTATATTTTCTCAAATTGCGCTTATACGTATTCGTTATTTATTGATTATGCTTCCGTGAATAACAATATAATTCTCTTTTGAAAATTTCTAAAATTTAAAATACCTTTTAAATTTAAAATAGTGATGAAAAGTGTCAATTATTTCATAAATTAATTATTTTACTTTTTATAAAAAGACTAGGGACACAAAATATTCACAAATACTTACGGAAAAGTTGGATAGAATGCGATAAAAATTGATACACAGACAGAGCCTGCATATATAAATAAGTGATGTTATTTACAAAAAGTTAAATTTATACATTGACGAAATATGCTGAAAATCAGTAAGTAGTATGGCCGCCTATCGCGGCAATGTAAGCAGACACTCTGCCGAGGTAGAAAGTCAATTAACGTGCGGACGGTGCCCTGGGGGATAGAAGCCCATATGGTCTGAACAATTCTCCCCATTTCGTCCTCCGACGGAGGCTGGAGCATAACAGACAAACGACGTCCAACCACGTCCCAGATATGCTCTATCGGGGAAAGATCAGGAGACACCGCAGGCCAAGGAAGCAACTGGATACTCTGCAAGGCTTGTCTGCTGACTACTGCCGTGTGCGATGTTGCGTTATCCTGCAGGAAAATACTATCTTGCAGCTGCTGAAGATAAGGTAACACAACAGCACCTCATCAACGTATTTTCGTGACGTCAATGTGCCTCTGATGCATACTAGGGGTGATCTGCTATCGTAGCGGATTGCATTCCAAACCATTATTCCTCGTTGACGAGCGGTGTGGCGTTCAACAATTGTGGTCGAATTGGCTCTATCTCCCCGACGCCAGCAGACCCTCACCCGGTAACTATTATTAGTCAAACAGAACCGAGACTCGTCACTGAACATCACATTCCTCCATTCAGACGTCCAAGTGGTTCGTTGACGACACCATCGCAATCTTTCCCCGCGGTGCCTTGGCGTTAATGGCAGTCTTCGTAAAGGGCGCTATGTATGTAAGCCACTTTTAGCCAATCGTCGTACAACTGTTTTCGCAGATATTGGAGCATCCAGAACTGGCTGAACATTGGTTAGAATGTCAAGAGAAATTGATTGTGGGTCCACCATAGCTGCCCTTCGGACGCATCGATCCGTCCGTTCTGTTGTCCGTCTAGATAGACCTGGTCTTATGTGACTATTAGCATTTTGTTCATTCACCCATCTGGTCAAAATTCTATACACATTTGATGCATCTAGGTGGGTTTCAGCAGCGATACCGCCGTTTGCCGGAACTGTCTACGATGTCGTCGTCCAGTCATCTTTTCATCCACACGTGTCTTCTGCAGCTTTGAACATTCCGAAATAATGGATTCCCTAAGTGACAAAAAGATAAGATTGTTAGCTTGTCCACCATTTCTATCCCTATTATCTGGCGTGATAATCACATGATCAACTTGCATTTTACAATATTTGCATAGCATGTTCCTCTGCGTAATCTCCAAAATTTGCCTATTTATACAACCAAAGCTTCATGGTGTTACATTTTCTATGTCAGGCAGTGTATAACTGCTTGCTACCAGTAACATTTACAAATCAATAGCATAATTATTTCTTTAATTTTGTTATTTAATTATTTTTCTTTATTTCTAGCCTTTAACTGCGAAGAAATAAACGCACTTTGTCAAAAATGTAAATATAAGTTAAACGAATGTTAAATTTTTAATGATTCATTTAATTTTATCGTTGTTTAACACATTTGAGAGCATTATTCAGAGCCAGGAATGTTTCAGAGTAAAAAGAAAGAAAAGTGCAATTTTTAAAAATATGGTACTTTTTGCTGTAAGAACTTTTTGGTAACATGTCAGAAGAATAATAGTGTATTCTTGTACACTAACTTGATTTTGATTTTCAATACTCGTAAACTTCAATAAAATTTCAAAAAGAAATTAAAAAGATTCGTTTTTAAAAAATAGATTGACTGAATTCTTTTCTTTTCCAAATTTCAGTTCACTGCGTAAAACGCATGATATTTTTTTATCGGTGCATGAAACATGCAAATGAAAATGAATATAGTATTACCTAACACTTAAGAATTATTTTCCCATAGGAAACATTAGTGTACTTACTAAACGAATATTACATATTCTTAAGTTAATTTTGCTTTAAATATCTAATTTCGAAAATGTTGTAAATGTATGCTAATGAAAAAAATTTTGTGACAATGGATTATTTCACTATAAGCAACTTCGTAGAATGAATTGGCAATCAGAATTATTTGCATCATGAGAAATGATTTAGATTTTAATTTTCTACCTGACATGAAGTATATCATTCTGCAAAACCAAAGACCCCTTCATAACATAACATTGGTTATTTCATTTAATACATTTTTAAGTTTAATATTAGTTTTTTGTTATTAGGATTTAAATATTTTTTCAAATATTAAGGTAAATATAATTAGTTAGATTCATTCACTTTACCATTTTATTAATATACAGTATAGCTGTAAATTAGGAATCTAGCCAGATATGTTTGACCTTTTCAGCTAATTTTGGAATTTAATAAAGGCTTGGTCAGCAAAAATCTTTATAATAACATTAAAGAATATAAAGAATAATAGTAAACTATATTATTGAGAGTCTGGGAATGAATTAATGCATTGATATGTACATTATTTCTTACATCACTTCAATATTTCATTTAAGTGTAGTTACTCAATTATATCTTATAGATAATGCTTCTCTATAATTATTTTACAATTTCCTACACTTTGTAAAAATATAAGTCAATTCCAGTAAAATGTTTCAATTAATTAAATATCGTTTAACACTCGGAAAATGTGCTTACTTTATTCTTTACAATGAAATACAGATTTTTTTATAAAAGTTTGTTAATGACAGTTTTTTTTTTTGTTTATTATTTTTTTAGCTTTCAAAATCCAGTTTGTAAAATATAACACACACACACACACACACACACACATATATATATATATATATATATACAACATAAGCCATTTCTCTAAAAAAATTTGAAATTTTTATTGTATTTAATAAAAACTCTTTTATATATATTGCTTAAAATTGTTGATATATTTACTGAAAATGTCAACAGAATTAACTTTACACTATAATATTTTTACTGTAATGAAAGGGTTTAGCAAATGAATTAATTTTATGTTTAATTAAACAGTTTCTTTTTATGAAATTTTTAATATTTAAACTAGATTGACAATACGTAAACAAGTTTATGTCAGTGAATTAATTTAAAAATGTGGAATAATTTAAAAAAAACATGGAATTTATGAGAATAACAATATATTCATTTTTAAAATTTTTCTTCTTCCTCAATGCAATTGTTTATTTATTTATTATCTCTCAAATTCATCATTTGTGATGAGAAATGAAATGAAAAATACATAATTCAGAATTAATTATGTTTATGTAGTTGATGTGTGAGAAAGATCTAAAAACCTCCCACATTAATTACAAAAAGTTTAATTTATTTCATTTAATCTTTAATTTATAAACTTCTTAGAAACATTTAGTGTAATATTTCTTTAAACTGAAATATTTATTTAAGGATTTAGTTATTTATTTCAGTGAATTAAATTATGTTAGGATAACTTTATTTACTTAAAATAATATTTCGGAGAAAAATAGCATTTAAGTCAAATAAAAAAATTTATTTGAAATTGAGTTATAAATCCCAAATGATTCATTAAGTCATATTTAAAATTTAAATGAATAACATCTACATTAAAAGAATTGAAATGATTTTAGAAATAAAAGTTAGCTAGAAAAATTCAAATATTATTTTGCAGTAATATAATTAGTTTTTAAGCTGTAGATTTAATTTTATGAAAAACTTAAATCATTTAATAAGATGCAAGTATTTAGGATTTATTTCTGTAAGGATAATATTTAATTTTATAATTTTACTCTTAATGAGTAAAGTTAAATTTGGAATGATAAATAAGGATGTATATTTCAAAATTATTAAAATCTTTATACATTATAATTATAATGAATCTCCATAAGAAAAAATTTCGTATAGGATATTCGGTATAAAAATATGTTACTTAATTGTTGTAAAGAATAATTTTTAATCAGAAAATTAATTGAATTAATATTTTATATGAAATTATGTTTTTAAATAAATCTTACAACGAAAACACTTTATCTCAATTACATTAACATACAGAAAAAAACTTCTAATTAAAATAATTATTTTTATTGCTTTCAGATACATGATCATAAGGTTTTAATAAATGCCTTTGGTAATTACATTTCTGGTGCTTTGTTACCGCTTAAGACAAATGTTATTTTTCTCATCAATAGCATTTCTAAACAGGATTAATATTGGAAAGAATTGTATTTTGATATGAATGAAAATGATGTAAACAGTACTTTCACATTATAATGCATTTATAAAACACTTTTTGTAAGAAATTGTAAAAAATTTCTCATATTAAATATGAATCATTAAGAGGGGTATTATTCATTTCACTAAAATGAGAATGATTTTATTAAGAAAATATGTGGCACTCTAAATAATTAGTCTCTAAATATGCAGATACCAAAACTTATTTTGACATTTATTAAATAATTGATTCGTTAAGAAGAAAAAGACTGATGAATGATATCCAAAATACAAGCAAAAGTCATTTATTTTAATGTAGTTTTCTAAGCATTGTGAATTTAACCATAGATGTACGGTTCTCTTTCCGCAGTTCAGCAACTTACCAATAGATATATGAATTTATTTTTACACAGAAATACACAGAAAGATATCGACGTAAAAAAGATTCATATAAAACGCGTTGACAGGCATAAAATAGTTTAACATTTTTACAACTGTACATTGCTTATGAAGTGAATGCTTACGACAGTAAGAAATAAAATGTACCACAATATGAAAGTATTCATATTTAACAAATCTGTAAAGGAAATAAAATATGCTGAACATAATGAGCTTAAGGTTCTTTATTGTTTTAGATGTATTGATGGTGGATGTGATGTAAATAATGTTATGACTATTTTCATTAAAATATAATTTGTCAATTCTCATTTAAATTACAAATTTATTTTTAGTACCGAAACTTGCTACGAATAAAAGGAAGAAAAAAATGTATTTTAAACTTGATTATAACTGTTCTTAATAGTAAAAAAGGTTGTAATTTGTATTATATATAGTGCATGTAATATATATATATATATATATATATATATATATATATTGCGATGCAACATCTGAGGAACAAGAGTTCATACATTTTAACAAAAAAATTCATATTTTGAGATTGAAATAAATTGTTCAAAATGAAGTTCAATTTTAAAAATACAAGTTGGTAAAATTTATATTTCAAAATTAGTGTTGAGATTATATTTTTATTTTTGATTAAAAACATCTTAAATAAGTATGTACTCTTAAATTATTATTAATTTGAACTTTTAATTTGTGAAAAACTCAAATTATTCCGAAACTATAAAATTAATTGATGTTACAAAAAAGATTTCAAGTAAAACTTTAAGATAAGAAACAAAATAAAAAAATTAAGTAATTCAAATTAATTAAATTTACGCTGTTTTAAAATTTTATTAATATCATTAAAATGTTTAGTTTTCATTATACTTAATTAAAATATATTAAATTTAATTAAATTAATTTAATTGATTTATGACACAGCTAAGAAATTATTTCGCATTAAAATTATTAATTTTTTTGTTAATAAATTTTAATCGATGATTTGGCAAAGGGTAAGAAATTGAATGATTTAAAAAATATATTGCACATATCTTTAGTAAAACGTAGTACATTTCTGTAAAATTATCTGTTTTTCCAAAAATACAAAGTGTATTATACACTGTCTGCCAATAAGTATTTCGACACCTGTAATAGTAAAACGAACTTTATTCAAAATTAATAGTGGATAGTGTCTCTACGACAGGCAATTACAATGTGAACACTCCGGGGCATACTTTTCACAAGTCTTTGTATTACAGGTAGTGGTATTGTCTTCCAGTCAGCTTGGAGTAGACAAACATGTTCCTTTACCGATTTTGTACGAACCCCTTAATTCGACTATCCAACTCGTCACAGAGGTTCTCGATAGGGTTCTGGTCAAGCCATTCCATTTGATGAACTGCATTGGCACCATACCAAGCCTTGGTTGACCTCGAAACATGACAACTGGCATTGTCGTCCTGAAAGTAACAGGGGTCCAACCTTTAAAACTGCCACAACAAAGGAAGCATATTGTCATCCAAAATGGTGCTGTAGGCATTGGCGTTGAGCTTACCATATATGGGGACCAAGGGTCCTAGTCAATACCAAGAGAAACACCCCCAGACCATAATTACACCTCCACCGAACTTGACTGTTGGCACAATGCATTCTAGCGGGAGACATTGTCCAGACAGACGCCAGACTCGACCCTGCCATCCGCACGGTAAACCTTGATTTGTCGCTCCAAAGAACCCGCTTCCACTGATCTACTCTTCAATGTCAATGTGCTTTGCACCACAAAAACCGAGCAGAGTGGTTGGACTTTGTGATTAAAGGCTTATGGGTAGCAGCACGACTATGAAACCCAAGCAGATGGTTTCAGATTGGGTGCGGTTCTTCCAAATTTCTCTGGACATCACTCGTAGCTGTCTATTTCCCAGTTTCGTTGGTCTGCCAACTGGTGCACATTTTTACAATCCCCGCTCACGTTCCACATCTTAATCACATAGCCCACTGTTGATTTTGGGTACTTCAGATCGCTAGATATGTTCCTTAATGATCGGCCACATTTGTGATTTCCGATAATTATACCTTTCTCGAAATCAGAGAGCTCCGAACTGCTCGGCATCTTGCATGCCACTAATGACGATGCCGTTTCCTACACGATATATACCGGTGAAGGCCGTTAAATTCCACTGGGCTACTGATTTTGTCATTTGCAAATACTTATTTATAGACAGTGTATATTATTTTGCTCAAATAAATAGATATTTTTTGTGATATGTGGACAATTTTAAGCTAAAAATCACTTGGATGTAAAAAAAAAAAATAATGCAACAGTACTCGATAACTTAAATCTTAATTTTAATGTCTCTGAAATTGCTAATGAAGTTTGCTTGTAAAAACTAGAAGAAATAAAAATAATCTGTATTCTGCAATACAAAATAGGTTTTATTACCACGATAATTTGCATTTCATTCAAAAAATTAAACTTATTTAACCAGTTGTTCTTAGTAAGTTAGTAGTACATTTAACCATATCATGATAAGCATTTAAAAATTCATTTATAGTCACAATATAATATAACTTCACGCTAATTTTCTTTTATTCTTGCAATATGTTCACTTATGTAATGCATAAATGTAGAAATATAAAAAATAAAGTTTTTTTTTGTTTTGCTAATTCAAAAAGTGTTTTTAGGAATATACACTAAAGAATATTTTATTTCTCCAACTGTTCTAGAAGTGAAATTAAAAAAAACAATTTTCATTTCATCAGAAACATATAAAATATTTTTAATGTTCTTGGAAAAAGAACAAATTTCTTTGCTCAACGCATTTTTAAGTGAGTGTTAAAATTCTTGAGACAATTTAAAGCGCATGCAACTTCAGTTTTATTTTTCCTCAACTTAACTTTACTATAGACAGTGCATCCTGTTAAAAGGCGCTCTCTATGCATAACCAAACGCAAACCCTGCTTTCAGACTCTTAGAGATAAAACATGGATTCATCACTCTAGAACCTGAAAACGGCAAATGTGAATGTATGAATGTTTTTGATGCAAAATTAAGGAATCTCTTTACTTGAGAAGTAAAAATATTCACTATGAAGCAGACAAACAATATCTTTAAATATAATTTTTCAGATAACTTAAGGTTGATTTTTATAAAAAAAATTATCTAACAATTGAAATTTAAAATATTATATTCTAGTGTTATTTGTTGTAAATGATAAAAAATAAAAGTTACATTAAATAAGGATTTTATGGCATCAAAGTAAATAACGATGCAAACACCAGGCATACACAATTTTTTTCATAAAGGCTTTACATTTCATTTTTTAAAGATTTTCTATATATGTAAATATGTGTTATATACATAGTAAACCATTAAAAATAATTGTAACCCATTACTAAAATTTTAGCAAATTATATGTGAAATATTTGTTTCACTATAATATCATGAGAAAATATAAAAGAAATCTTTGAATATTTTTAAATTTATGGAAAATATTCCAGAGTTTTTAAGTATTAGATAGTGCGATTTCTTGTAATTCTAAGAAATAAATTTTAAAAAATTTCTAGTTATAAATTTAATATTTGATTAAAATTACAATTGAATTTGTGGAACAAAACAAATTGCTCATTTAGAAATTATAATTTTCAATATTAAAATTTACTTATTTTTTAATCTTTGTGAATCATAACGTTTAACATCTGATAACATTTTCAGAGAAAAAGAAATGTATTGAAAGAAGATATATTAATGAAATTATAAATTATATTCAGCATAAGCGATTGCGTTTTCAAATATATCAGAAAATATTTTACAATAATAAAAATGTGATAAAATATCTCCGTAAGTTTATTCAACATGAAACATGAATGGGAAATCATACAGGAGAATGCAGTTTTTTTTATTGTTGTAAATAAAATTAAATGTAAGTTTTTTTATACTTCGCATTTATTTTACAAACATTGCAATTCAAAATTTAAATTAAAATCCATTTTCCTTCTTAAATTATGATGTGTGTTTTTGACCAGCTTTGTGTTATTTTTTGAAAATCCTTGTTTTCTTTTTTTCATAAATTCGAATAATTCATGAGGTATCCATTACAAAAATAAAAAATGAAATATGTGTTTTGTGAAATGAATAAATTGAATTCAATTAGCTTTTTTGCTTTTCGTATCCCTTATTTTTTTTTTTTTTACCTAAGATGTTAATTTAAATAAATGTTTTTTTTTATAAAATCATACGGAAAAAGTGAATAATAAAAGTTATTTATTTTTTCATTTTATCAAAGTTAATTTTATTATTTTAAATTTATAACCATGAGATAAAATACATAATATAAACTTATATATTTAACAGTGTACATGGTAACCGAAATTAAGTTTCCGTTACTTAAAAGATCCTGGAGCTTGTTCTACTAATTCGAACAGAAAAACATTTAGACAACAAACACTTCGGAAAATGGACTAAAGTTTTCTGAAATAAAAAAATGAGTTCAAAATCATCAGATGGCTCTGTAGACCTGCATCATGTAGCAACATATGCAAATTATACCCAGGACAAAAGAAAGATATTTGCGTCACAATAAAATCAGCATTGCAGAATGCTGACGTTGGTGGAGAGAACACTGCTAGTAAAACTGTACTATTGCAATGATGAGAATGCAGAGGCAGCTGTGAGAGAGTTTCTCTGTTTGATGAAACAACGTAGATCGTTGTCGGATCTCTTAGTGGCATGACGGTGAAATTTGAGAGACCTGGATAGTCAGACGCTCAGCCGGAAGAGGAAGCAACCTCGTAGAATATTTTACTATGGGCTCGTGAATGCCAGCAGTGACTCTTCACGGAAGTGTTAGTGTAACCACGATTTCTCGAACCCTTGATGTTGCCCGTTCTACTGTCCACCATATCATGCACAGAGATCTAAGTTTTTTTGTACAAGATTCAAGTGGTTTATCAATTAGAACAGCGCTACACGCAGATTCGCAAAACATTTGTGAAACAATTTCTCACCAAAATGACTGTTGATGATTCCTGTCCATGGAACATTTGTAGGTGAATGATGCCAACTTTTACAATAATGGACAAGTGGATGTCAATAGTTTTCGCATCTGTGTGATTAAAAACTCCTAGGCAATGTACACCAAACCCTTCCATGTAAGAAAGTGATCTTACGGTGGGGATTCATTGCTTTATTTATTCTCGGACCACATTTTTTTGTAGAAAACATACCTCAAGGATTTCACATTTGTTCTGCAAACCAGCTGTGATATTCATGACATTGTAGAGACTTAAGCAATTCATACTCTCCAGCAATGAGGCTGCCGTCAAGAAACTATATTCATGCAAAATAGAATTACATCTTATATCGAAACAAAATTCCAACAATTGTTAAGGATCAACAATTGTCAACCATTTGTCAAGGTTCAATATTCACGAACTCAAGGGTGATCAGTCTTTATTTCCCAACAACTTGGTAGCTATCACCCAATTAAATGATAAGAAACTTCTGGTGTCAGGGCTTTTTGAACGACAACGTTTATCGGGAACCTTTCTGTATATGAATAGATATCCTCTCCCTATGCACAATATGTGTAAAACATGGTGCTTACAGAAGTAAGTTAACTAAAAAAAACTAAATGTTAAATACATAAATAAAGCGAACAGAAGTACAGAACATCTATTTGCACTACACAAAAATACATAAGTTCATTAGACAAATACAATACAAATACACCGAATATTTTTAATTTGTTTTGGGAACATAATGTAAGGCCATCAAAGGCAGAACATGACAAAATTAAATGTTTTACATCTTGAGGTACATTTTTTGAACACGTAATGACGTAAATGATTTGATTTTAGATTGGAATGAAAAAGGAAACTTGCAAACTTACCTTGACTAAATAAATTATGGCATAAAATTTCCTGTTCTTTGTGACAATATAACTAGACATGTTTAGAATGTTCTACTGTAATTTCAAAGAGGCTAAAATACTTATCACGTGAAAAAGATTCAGAATATTGTGTTGTTTTAGACTTAATACATAATACAATATACATAATACTAAAAATACATAATACATCTTGTAAAGTTTTTTTCTTCTTACCCATTTGGGCAGATGTTATTGAAAAAAATGTAAGGACTTAGGACTTCAAATTAACAGTTATAAAAATTATTTGAAAAAATATTGTGATTACTAATATGCAAATTCTTCACATGATTATAAGACATGTTTAAACTAAATATTCAACTATTTAATTACACTTAGAAACCCATTTGTATAGCAGTTACTTTAACAAAAATGAACCCAGTTTAAAAAAAAAAAAAATATAAACAGCTTATCCATGGAAAAATGTTGACATATAGAAATATATATTAGGTTGGGAAATTCATTATTTTTACGTGAACTTTTTGTAACTTCTTTCAGATTCGCTTTGTAAAAAGGTTAAAAACAGTTTTCATGTAGATTTTTAGGTCTTGTGTGAAGCTACGACTGCTGACATGCTGTCAAGTTTGATAATTTTTGATATTTTATAGACATTCTCGATGACGTTGTATCCATGCGAGGTGCATTTTTAGCATCCAAATACCCAAACGAAATCGACGAAACAAAAATTGTACGTAGCTGGTTGTTACAGTCGGATAGGACGATAAACACCTTTCAAAATTTTAGCCACCCGGCTATCTTTTTCACCATTACAAGAGAAAAACGAAAATGTATCGAATTTTCTATTTGTTGTCTTCCATTTTTGAAACCTTGTACTCGTAACTGAATTAATCAAACAAAAAACCGCAAGAGGATATTTTAGTTTCAAATGTTACCTTTCCAACGAGCATAAATCTGAAATTGTTTGATAGATACCTCACGAGATAGCGATCACTACAGACGTCTACCGAAAAAATAATGGATAACGTTTTCCCCAACATAATATTTTTAATTTATAAAATAGTAGCTTGTAGTTGGCAATTTATTAAAGATACTGCTATAAATTTTGTAAGACATGCTCTATTGATCAACAATTATTTAAATTTGCTTTTTATGAAAGCATTATCTTTCTATTACGATAATGGCTTTGGTTACATTTATTAAAGCTTGAAATATTTGTTTAGCGGCGTTATTCCTTCCTTCAAACAATTTTAAACTTTAATTTGCGTAGAAATAATGAAAGATCTTTTTAAGTGGAAAACTGAATACGGCAGGCGTTTCCGTTAAATTGAAACTTTCCTTTAAATACTTATTTAACGAAAGAGATAAGAGATAAAGGGAAAGTTCGTTTCAACTATTACAATGATGTAATATCCAGATAAGGTAAAAGTTTCATGGCATAAAACTAAAGAGGATTTCTGGTCGAATAATTTTAGTTGAGAAATTTAAGAGGTGCGTCTTAAAGTAAAAATACAGAAAACAATTTTAAGACAAGCCCGCTAGCAGGCCATTTCGAGTGAAAAACAAAATGTTATTTTGAGAAGGAATTTGATGCCCTTTTCTGACGTCAATTGTAACTTGAAAGAACTTTTTTTAAAATGTTATTTTTGATAAATTTCCTACTGATATTTGTAGCACAGATGATTCGTTTAATATATATATATATATATATATATAGATATAGATATAGAGATAGATAGATAGATAGATAGATCGATAGATAGATATAATTTCTTTTATCATCAATTAACATTGATCCCTAAATAAAGATACCCACTCAAAAATGTAAAGTTCAAATCCAAAATTTTTGCTTAGAAATCAATCCAGATATATTTTTATTTTAGTCATGCTGCTCAGATAATTTTTTTCAACTATATCAGTGTATAGTTATAATTTGTTCTCCAAATTAATCTAAATTCTATTATCTACATAATTTAAAGAATTGTCTTAAAAAGATGGAGAGGAATTGTAATCAAACGTATATAGTGTATTTCCATTCTTTGACTACTTTAAACTTAGGCAATATTAAAGTATTTAATAAAACTCTTATAAATATTGTAGTATATCCAAAATAATCTGAATCAAATGTTTTCCATTGAATCAAATGAGAAAAAATTTATTTGGGATCGTAAGCCAATGACACAATTCTGACACTTATCATGTATTGAAAATCAGTCAATATTTTAAGAGTCATAATACTTATTCACAAATAAAATATTTTGGTTAACTTAAAAAAATAAAATAATTTATTTCTATCAATCAAAATATATCAAAAATCTGAATTATTAATTTATGGGTTAATTTGCTTTAATGCTTAAAATGATTTCATATAGTTATTATTTGTTATTAAATGTATTTTCTAGGAACTTACATGAAAACAAAAAATGTTTAATAGCATATTTTAAGAGCAATGATCTTCTGCTTGTCTCCAGTAATACAAATACGCACACACACACATAATTCAGATAATATCGGAAGATGGGGAATGAATGTTATTTTTTTTTATTTTCAATAGGTTTACAGTTGAATTTTTCAATATTTTCTGATATTGAATAAGGATTATTGTTTAAAAAAATCCTAATGGCTGAAAGACAACGTAGGGTTCAAGTTTAGATGATTTGCCCTAACTCTTTTAATGTTAGTGGCAAAATATTTTTTAAAGTTTCCTTGTACTTGTTGCTCTGCTGTCATTTTTTGATAATTAAGTGATACAATTTAAAGTGCAATTCTCAGTTTTATAATAGCTTTGTTATATTTCTGAGTTGAAACTGACTGCAGTAAAATGATTAACTACATTTAAGTAAAATACTTAGAAAGACACTTGTACGTAACCTTAAGTAACAGATACTTTTGCTTAGTTTAACTATATTTAAGTAAAGAAGAATAGAAACACACTTGCACTTAACCTTGAATTAAACGATTTGAAAAAAGTAGAAACAGAATTTGTCTTGTAAGAAATTCATGAACAGCTATCGTGAATAGTTAACCCACTTTTTATATATGGGGAATAAGAAATAATTCTGATAATTTGTTGAATCTCGAATAATTTTTCTATTTACCTTTAGAAAAGTTTTAAGATTTTGTGACATTTGTAAAATAAACTATTTTTTGATAAAAAAACATTATTTATAAATTTTTTATCAGGAGAAATTAATTAAAGAAATATTTCTTTATTAGAAAATATAGGACATGTAAACTATTTTTTAAAAATATTTATATAGTTCAAGCTCACAGTGTTTCAACACTGTTATCACTTGATTAAATTTAATTCCTTGACATGTTATCAATACTCCGTATATATATTTTTAGTAAGTGATCAACAACAAAATAATCTTTTTTATAACATATATTCATAGGTAATATTAATTTAATGATGGTCATATATTTTAGTACTTTTAAAATATCTCTAAATATTTTTATACGTAAAAAAGCTATGTTTCATGAAGAACTATTCATTAAATATTTTAATGAAGAAAAATCCATTAAAAATATTTAATAATGCATTTTAAATACCGTGATATATTATGAAATGATAGTTCCTAAATGTAACGAGTAAATGTGGGGAGTGATCTCTCACATTTTTTTTAAAGAGCTTTTGCTCCGCAGAAGTAAACTATAAAAATATTTTAATCGAAGGAATTATAAAGATGAAATATGAAATTAACACAACAAAACTAATCGAAACATTTCAATATGACTGACATGAACAAAAGACTGCTATTTTAAACAGTAAGTTTTAAATACTACTGTACACAACTTTCCGAAAATCAATAATAGATTATACTTGCTATATACATGAAACATGAAATTAGTTATAGATTTCTTTTAGAATATGCAACCAAAGTTGTAATTATGTATACCTATAGATGTTTTTATGTGATTGCTAAATAACTTGAAAAAAATCTGAGGAAAAAAGTTTTAGAAAGGATGATTTGCTACCGCAAGTTAAGTTACCTTTGATTTTCATAGTTATTAAATAACTATGAAAATATGAGAAATACGCTAGTTTAATTTTAATAATT
>JAPDSC010120625.1:378484-395809 GCA_026290005.1 Latrodectus geometricus | reverse complement strand
TATATATATATATATATATATATATATATATATATATATTTATACAGGGTAATCTCTTTTAATATGTGACAGTGTTTGGAGCACCCTATATCTCGTTCTAATAGCCGAAATGGTACCAAATTTAGTATTTAGACTAAGAAAGACATATGAAGAAGAATTCCGGGAAAAAATTTAGTTACAAAAATCACCAAAAGAGTATTTTCTGGTGCTTTACAATGTATAAAACGTCAAAATTGAAAAATAGCAACATATACAATCGTATAGTTAAATTATCAATGTGTATTTACTACATTAACTTCCCCGGTGTGAAATTAGTTCACATTCAATGTGAGCACCGCTCTCAGAAATAAAAATAATAAGTAATTTTTTTTCCGGTTCCAAATTCCCGAAGAGCTGCGGATGCATTACATTGATTCATATAATGCAGCTTCACTAGTAACGTACGTTCCCGTAACGTGAGAGGCATCTAGGTAATCCATATCCTAAAGAGTTACACCTGAACTCCATTGAGGGCCTATCAGACTTTATAAACAAAGTAGGTGACCCAAGACAATGGAACTAGAAAAAAATTGGGCTTGGAGCAAGGTACAAAATGCAACAATGCAGAGGTGCCACATGTCTGACAAGCTCAAGAGAAGAAGAAGAAGAACGTGAGAGGCATTGCTACTTGAGCTCGTTTACTTCAGCTGAGATTATTTGTCGGAACTAATACTTGCTTTTATAGCTCCAATTATTGGTTCTGTCACCTTAAAACATTTACATTTTTCTTTGATACCCGTGTTTTATGCTAATTCTCGTTATTGTAAACTACAGCAGCACCACAAAATACCCTTACGGTTATTTTTAGAACTATAACTTTTGTTTCCCGGAATCCTTTTTCCCATGTTTTGATTTGTATAAATACCGAGTTTGGTGTCATTTCGACTATTAGACCACGATACATTGCGTTCCAAACACTGTCACTTTAAAAAAGATGACCCTGTATATATCATTTACTTTTTAGATATTTTTAACTAAGCATTTTATGATGAAATAAGAATTTAAATAATTATGAAATTGATATTGTGATGGAAATACTCACTAATAAATAATTAAATAGTTTTTGAAAATATACAAATAATAATATTATTGCACAAGCTATTTTAAAAGTCTTAAAATCATGTCGAAGTAAAAGCGAAGAAAAAATAAAATATGAAAAAATGAATGAATTTCTTTTCAACGAAATTTCATTAATAATAATTTTTCTCTCTTATTTCATAAAAGGCATTTGTAAATATGAACAGAATAAGTTTAAAAGAAAAATTCATTTAGATTGTGATTTAAAATTTTCTTTGAATTTCTAAATTTAAACATAATATTTATTTTAAAGTATGCTGCCATTATAGTATAAAGAAACATAGTTTTTAAAAATATTTAAGAAAATTATGCAAAACAATGGTTTAATTTGTGAAGGATTCATTTTCTTGCTAAAAGAGCTGCATAAGTGAAATATGTTTCACTGTGTTTGATATTCACAACTGAGTAAATTATATTAATAAAGTTTCTTAATTTATTTTCTTCAGTTTTCTAGAATATTAAATATGGCATTAAAATATTTCCGACAAAAATTAAGATATTAATCTAAACTAGTCACCTGTGTGATGGTTTTTAATTTTATTTGCAAATACTAAACGTTTATAATGAGTTAGAAGAATAGTTTGAGGTGAAACTTTTTTAACATTAACATAACATGTTTGTAATTATTTAATATATTATTTTTCCATCAATAAAATCATAACACTAATTGCCTTCTCTTTATAAAAATTAGTCAGAAAACAAAATATTAACAAATCTTAATTAATTTAAATAACTTTTCTAAGAATCAAAAATAATAAATTTAACGTAAAATCGTAGCAATTTTCAAAGGATTTGTTTTCCTTAAAGATTATATTTTTTAAATAAATTAATGTAACCCAATTAAATATGAGATCAAATCACTGTCTTATGTTTACTCTTTGCACTATCTATTTATGCATAAATACATAATTAAATTATGAGAAATAAATGTAAATGAGAATTAATGATCTGCAAAACAAGGTTTTGAGATGAAAGTTATCCTCATAATGTTTCAAAGTAGGCTCATTCATGCCACATTTAAACTCGTAAATGTAAATAAATACTAAAAAATTATTACTTTAGAGGTAGAAAATCTTGAAATAATTTTTTTGGAAACAGCCCAAGATGAGATTTATTTCCATTAATTTAATTATCTACAATAAGTTAAGTGAATAAGTTATTTTTACTTTTAAGAAATGTTTTAAAAGGAAAATGTTTTCTCCTTGTTTTTTCTGACTCAATTATCATTATATTTCTGATGAAGAGAGGTTTGATTTAGAAAAATAAATTATAATTTTATTTTGAATGATGTGGCAGCTATTTTTGAAGTTTATTTCAAACATTTGTATTGAAACAAAGTTTACGGCGAAGAAACAAATTTAAAAGTATTTTCAAAGATATATTTTGAATGTTACTAAAAAAGTATCAAATTAATTTAGTTTTCCTAATGTAGGATTAATATTAATTGAAACCGAAATTTCCATTTAACATAAGTGATTTCAATTGTATTAACCAGTGTTTTCCAATTTACCTGGAAATATTTTCATTCTTACGTGATAAACAGAAGTCCAAACCACATAATGCTCATTTATTCCAAGAATACAAATTCCTTCTCAACTTCACAAGTTTTGAGTGATCCAACAATATTGAAGTCTGAATTAACTGAACTGGAATTGTACGTAAGATATTTGAAATTTTATTGGAGATATTTTTCCTTAGGATATTGATTAAACAAACTTTTATAAATAAAAGTGTTTCTTTTCATTTTCTAAGAGATAAATTATTTTGTTGAGAAGAGATATTCACATTATGAACGCTAAAAATCTCAAGCAAGGATTTAGCTTTCAAATAGTTAGGAAATATTTAGAATAACTCTTAATCAAATTATTAATATAAAATTTCACACTCTATTACACTAAGGGCTCAGATGACAGTTTCGTGTTAGTAATGTATTTGACGTTAAAATTATAATGCTGAAGTTTTATGAAATTATAAATGGGGAGTGTAAAGTAACGAGATGTGGCATAAGTAAAATATGTGAGTAAATATCCGTGATCACGAGATAAATATACCTTTATAAGTCGAAAACTTTTTTGAGTTTTAAAAAGAAAATATAAGATGACATTGATGAACATTACGGGTAAATATTCTTTGCCTTCTTTTAACTACAGATTTTAGGCAATACTTTTATAAAACAATAAGACCATTATTAAAAACAGGAATAAGATTCCGTTGATAAAATACGTAGTGGTGCCATTGCAAAATTTCTATTTGCGTAAACGATAAAACTGCAAATGTTATATATTTTCTTGATAAGTTTTTTATTTATAATTAGTGTTTATCATTGTAAAGAATATTGCAAACATTAACTATGCGAAAGCTAAAAAGTTGTAGTATCGTAGTAAAATGAAAAGATTTTCATTTTACTACGATACTTTTAAAAAAATTATAATGTTTTTTTTATTGCATGAATGTGAACATGTTTCCAAAAATGCATGAAACATGACCAATTATATCTTTAATGTACATTTTAGTATCATATCCAGATTTTTATTTATTCCAGATAATCATTATTTAACAAATCACTTTCACCAGGTTTTTTTTCTTTTATCGATAATACTGATTCAATTTTTCTTCGCTTAAATTTGCATCAAAATTTAAAACGTTTTGTTGATATTTTACTCACAGTATATACTAAAATTATTACTTAATTTATTATTAATTAACTATATCTTTAATGGTTAACTACATTTTGAATGATTTATCATTAGGATAATGTTTAATATTAAAACTTGTTATTTGAATTATGAAAGATGAACTAAATGTAATAGATTTATTAAAATTAAATTACAACAAATGAAAAATGTTAATAAATTATGATCTTTCATATTTTGCATTTCATATGTATTGGTTTCGGGTGAAACAGTTTATTACTAAAAAGTCACGAATTTCTTATGTTAGATTTAGGCATATAGTTAATATACATTTGTCGATTTTTTCCTGAAACAACAATCATAAAGTTTTAAATTGTATTATGTAGTATGTAATCCTGAAGTTATAACTTACAAATTAAAAAATGTTAAACTTCTTATGAAAATGACTTTAGCTACGTATATGAAAAATATCATTGAAATATGATGCAAAATGTGACAATTTAATAAAAATGAAATTAAACAAATGAAATTTACTTTCCCTTTCGCAACTTGTGAAATTAAACAAATGAAATTTACTTTCCCTTTCGCAACTTGTGAAATTAAACAAATGAAATTTACTTTCCCTTTCGCAACTTGTGTAATATGTACTTTTTTATTTTCTATCAACTAATTACATAATTTAACTTACTGATTTTATTACCTTTAATAACATAAAAAAGATAAATTTTCAGTCGTTTGTGTTTCCAAAAATTTACTTTTATATGTTAAAATAACTTACGATAATTGTACAGTAAGTTTAAGCCAGATTTAAATTGTAAGAATTTTATAGGGAACACAATTTTAATTCTACTAACAATGTAATAAGTGGTCATTAAAAATCAGTGAGGTGTAAAGATGAAATTTTACTTATGTTTGGTACAACTGTATACTTTAAGCAAAATAAATACTTTTATTACTATTGTGTAAATACTACTTTACAAAATTTTTGTAGTTGATGCTAATAAAAACATGAATTCATATAGGAAGAATGGCATTCATATAGGAACAAAGAATCATATAGGTCAATTAAGCAAACATTTTGTAGATGTGTGCTATTTATCAAGAATATTTTCATTCAGTTTTAAAATTTTTTTCTAAAATACCAGTTCCCAATAACTTCCCTAACTAAATATATATATATATATATCCTTAAAAATTAAAGTACAAGTAAATCCATTATTTTTCAGTCGATCGGGTGGAGTTTGCGACTATACTATGTATTAAAATCATGTTAACAAAATCAAAGAGATCCAAAACTCAGCTCCAAAGTCGTGATTCAAAATTACATTACAATTCTATAATTTATTAATGTAGTTTCTTCTAAAAGATTCCTAAGATTATATAAAATAAAACAATATAAAGGAAGAAAAACCATTCCATAACTTTTAATTTGAACATAATTTATGATACATGATAAACTTTTAATATATGACTTAAATTGTTGGCAAATTTAAACAGAAATGAATTGTTGAAAATAACGTGACATTACAGCATAAGATACATTTGTTAACTGTGTGTCAAAAGGAGATATCTCTTGAAAACCAAAATTAAAGCATTATTTGAGACGAAGAAGTTATTTTTTTAATATGTCTCAAAGATGAAATTTAACAAATTTGATTAATGATAATGAGTACTATTTTAAAGGCATTTCAATAGAAACTATTTGCCATATTGAAAATTGATAGCTATGTTGGTAGTGATATTAGATAATTTCACGTTTTCCAAAACACTTTATTTTTTTATATAAATTGGTTTCAAAACTTCAATATAAAATAAACTAAAATTACAGGTGCTCATACTTTATTTTTAATTAAAAGTTAAAAAAAATAAAGTATGAACATCCTTAATTTAATACTTATACCATGATTTCAATATGATTTAAATTCCATGAACTACATTTTTTTATTATATAAATTTCTGAGAAAGATTAAACATTTTCTAGAAACATTCTATCTATTGATTATAAAATAAAAAATACATATTATTTATTTATTAATTTTAACTCTCTATTGCATCAAGTGATCATGACGTGCCGCAAAGTTTTGCAAAAGTCAGTTTTTAAACTAAATCTGTGTTCATTTCATCATTCTGCGTTATTTCATAACATAAATGTAAAGTACTTGCCTACAATGAATAAATTAGTAAAATATTTTATGCTTATTTCTCTGTAATAAACACTTAATGAAATAAAAAATGCAGCTGATTAATTGTTCTCAACCAAGATGCGAATGCTTAATGCATTTTTTAAATTCTTCCTAAATGTTTTTTAAAAACATACATATGTATGTACTTATATTTAATTTACCTTAATCGGTATATAACAAAATTGCATCAGAAGTATACCTGAATATCTTGAACAAAATTTAAGTATTTCAGTAAGAAATCATATTGGAAAACTTTTAACAGCTGTTAATGAGGATAAATTTCATTGGTTAATGGAAAGTCAAATCAGTTGACAGTAAGATAGTTAAAGATATGCCAAAATAATCCTCGGTTATATATTAAAATTCAAATGCAATAAAAAGAAAAAAAATAATAAATATGCTTTCTTTGAGAGCTCATAAATACATATTCTGCCAATTCATTTACAATAACATCACAAATTAAGCAAATATATTACTTTAAACATCAATACTGAGCGACAACAAACTACAATGAAATCTATCATAGATTCCGAGAAATTGAGTGAAAATAAAGAACAGTATAGAGGCCAACAAACTCGTCTTCAGTAGGTTTCGTTCCAATATTATGAAATTATTGCACAAAAGCACGCTATATCCCAAAAATCTCTCCTGCTTTGTTAATCCTGCTTTGTTAATGAAGTAATTAAAACTGTTGCTTACTGCTCGACATTTCATATGTGCCTCGTTTTTGTAACAACTTCACCCAAAACTCTTCCGACAAGACTTTATTAACCAATATATAAAGTTAGTTAACTAATTTTTGCGAACCTACTAAAATCAACGTACGATAAGTTTATGAATGTTTTTTTTTTTCATTTTGCTGTTTGTATTTTGTAAGTATTGAGCTAAATATTCAAGTAGAGATATTTATAACAAGTAAATTTAATTACCTTCAAGAAGACGAAGGGAATAATTGAAGATCTATTGATATTATGCATGTAATCACTAAAATCTATTTTATACTCTTAATAAACAACTTATGAATATTTATTGATTACACGTATAACACAAGAAAAACATCTATTTGTTAGTAATCATTCATTTTTAGATATATAAGAAAAGAGCAAGATTGTGCATGAAAACATCAATAAATACTTTTTAAACATATTAAACTGTCTGAAATTGTATGTTAAATGAAAGCATGAGTTATTAAAACCTTTATTTAATTAGCTTTTGGAATTTCTGTAAAATGTTTCATTCACACCTAAAATTTTTTAATGTATTTTTACAGTATCTCTATATAGCTTCATGTTAAGAACATTATGCATGATGATAATAAAGTTAAAAATTAAATTAAAAACTTTTTCTCAAATATTTCTTGTGAGACTTTTTAAATTTTAAGTAAAGGCAACATTTTATAATTTTTATTGATATAATAAATTTAAATTACGGATTTACTCCTATTATTATAGATTTTTAAAAAATAACTGGAAATAATATTGCATGTAAAAACTTATGCCTTAAAAAATTAAAAAGCAAATGTATAAAAAAGATATAAAAACTTTGGTTTAGATTGAAAAAAGTGAAATTGTAGAATAATAATCGATTGTAGATTTAAAATAATATGACTTCTCCATACAATGTAGGAAACTAAATTTTACATGCAGGCTACAAGTTTAAATAAATTAAGTATGCTACA
The DNA here is from genome assembly GCA_026290005.1 of Latrodectus geometricus. Taxonomy (NCBI): domain Eukaryota; kingdom Metazoa; phylum Arthropoda; class Arachnida; order Araneae; family Theridiidae; genus Latrodectus; species Latrodectus geometricus. Next base: position 388,199 of record JAPDSC010120625.1, on the reverse strand, counting down.
GGTCAGTCTTTGAGATATATTTAAAACTATTTATTATTTTTTTGAAAGAAAAGTTTTGTTTTTATGTATAATAAGAATGGAAAAATGTGACTAATCTTTTAAAGCATTCGTTATTAATTAGTTAATATTACATTGGAAGTGCGAATAATATTAAGCTACGTTACTCTTCTTATGACGTCAAGGTGCATGCTTCTTGCTTCTTAAAATTGCAACATTTTTGGTTAAAATTACACCTGTTTTATAAAAAAAATTTAAAAAAAAAATTACTCGTTATCGTTATTAGCTTTCTGAAATGTACCATCCGAAAATTTTCCAGGTTTATTGTAACTTTTTCAGATTGAATAATGGCAAATAAAATCTAAATATTTTAATCTATATCTGAAAGCTATATATAAAAATTTATGACATAGCAGCAGCATCTTATTTAAACTGAGAGCATAAACCAACAATTCAATATGTTTTCAAGAAGCACGACACCAAACTAATTTTACTCCTTTAATAAAATACACAGTATCTGTTTCTACCCTATATACAAACATTTTTTTAAGATATATATGTTAGCAAAACTAACAATTACAATACCATGGATAAATGTAACGTGAAACAAAATTCTCTTAAATTGCATGAGCTAGATGTTGATTTCAAATGTGCATCATTAATTACTACTGGAATAGCTTACTCTTGTTTTAAGCACTTCCAAGGTTACAAAATTCTAAGTATCATAGTGATATAAATAAGTCAGTAAAATATATCAGGATATCAGGTATCAAACTCATTTACAATATATAGTATTAAAATATTTGAATCATATTATGTATATTTTCAATATATAAGCAAAGTTTAATTATACAAGAAATATTCCTGTCAATAAAATCCATCGTTCCTTACTAGTTCTGCTTTCGAAAGCAGTAATTTTCGGCTGAAACTAAGTTCATGAATTATGATACACACGAGAGCATTTTCTTTTTTTATTTTTCTGGGAAAGAAAACTTTCCTCAGACAAATTATACAAGGTGCAGAAGAAAGAACACAGACAGTTGCACACATCTAGTAATTTATACAAAATTTCAGAAAATATTTTTGTAAAAGCAAACACAATTTTGGAACTACTTCATTAATATTACTTATTTAAAATAAATGGAACGTAATGAATCCATTTTGAATGAGTTCTTAAGCTAACATGTGCAAACTCATTTTGACTTATTCCTATTATTTTGCCTTAAAATAAGCAAGATATTTTTTAATAAGAAACTAAGAATATTTAGTTACATTTTATGAATTTACATTAATGAAGAATTAAATAAATATTGTAGTTAAATATGTAAATTTAACTTCAATTGTAAGTATGTAAATTATTGACAAAATATCATTTATCGACTCAAATTATTTCTAAAATAGTTACTTTCTAGATAGTATCTGATGCCCTGCAGTGTCTGCTGAGTAAGAGAAAAAGTACAAAATCTACAAATTTCTAATGTTAAATCTTTTCAATATTCATCAAAAGAAAAGTAGATGCATATATGTCTTTTAGATAGCTATAATTTGAAACTATATTAATTAAACAGTTTATTCGGATGACCTAAGTGTTTGTTACATAAAACATTATAAATATTACATAATTCATTATGTAATATTTTTTATAAGAAAAATTTTTTTATTGAATTATTACCCATATTTACCTCTAATATGATGTTGTTTAAAAATTTATGAGATTATTATAAGTTTGAATGGAAATTTTAATATATTATTTATTACTCATATCACTTAGAATGAGAGAAAAAATAGAATTTAGTACTATCAACTATAGCTTTCCTAAATTAATCATTAAAAAATTACCTCATATATACACATGTTTAAAATTGTTAGTTAAAATGAACTTTGATTAATGTGTGTTGAGAAAACTCTATTATATAAATGCCAAGACATTTTCAGAAACACCAGAAAATTTAAAGCAAAATTAAAACCAAATTTGTCAAAAAATCATTGCTTAGAAGCCCCTATTAAGTTATAATTAAAACTCTTTTTATTTCAATTTAGAAAGTTTTAAAAAAAACTGTATGCTTGCTTAACACAATCTTTTTAGTTTTCTAGTTTATCTTCTAATAAGTTAAACTTTCTCTATGGTTAATTATATATAAATGAATATGATAATTAGATGAAGCAATTAATGTGAGAAACTATTTTATCTATAAAAATATTTTTCATATAAAATATTTCACAGACTAGTTTGGCTATTAACAGATTATTTTACTTTTAAAAATCCAAATTTTTATTAGTTAATGTTATAAGACATATTTATACTTTAAGTGATCTTACTACTTTCTAATAATTTTTTACAAGCAAGTAAAAATATTTTTAAAAAGGACATTTTATAATTTTCTACTGTAAAAGATACAAATAAATTAGAAAAAATATACAAAATTTGTTCATTTATATTTCTTAGCTTATCTAAAGTTGATTTAAAAAATAGAAATTTAGCTCTGCTCATAAAATATTTAAAATTCTTTTAGTTCATTGAATAAACAATATTTTTCAGTATTTTTGCAATGAAAGAAGTTTTAAGAAAACAAGATTTCTCATTGTACTATTGAGTACTTTTTTAGAAAACATAATGCTCATTAAAAATTCTTTTAATACAAAGTTTCAACTATAGATTTCTTGAAGAATTAAAACTTTATACCTTCCAGATTTATAACAGTAAAAATAATGGAAAAAGCAATAAATATTGATCTAGATTTTCTATTCTTATAAAATAGTTTTTATTTCAAACAAAGAATTTTAACTCTAAATTCAAGATTTCAGATTTTCACTAATATGCAAAAAATGCAATATGCTAAATGGAACAATACTTTAAACAGTGCATTGTCAATTTTTAATTATTAATTACAGCATAATAATTTGGATTCAATTTCTGTTTGCTTATAAAATTCTATAAAATGATTTATAATTTATTTCAAATAATTTTATCAAACGAGTTGAACTCTGTGGACATAAAAGTCGCTTCAGTTAATTTATGTTACACTTAAAATAAATTTTCCTTAGTCATCAAGAATCTCTGAATTTAGCAACATTGGATTTAACTATTGTTTGTTTGAAAATTTTCCATTCAGATTTATAAAGAACTATAAATAATTCTACACGAAAGAAATAACAAACTTGTTGAAACTTCAAGAATCTATCAAAACAGTATTTGAAATTACTTAATGTTCACTTTGGTTACAACATTCATATGTGTGTTTTTTAGTTCTGGATTTAAGTTCTTTCACTGCTATGCAGTTTTGCCTTGCTTAAACTTATTTTTGTCAATAAACTTATATTTTGCGTTTCTGCGCTTGTTAATAACTGACATGTATTCTTTCAGCGAAAGTTATTTCATATCATATTAACTTTTTTTTTAAGATTCAATTCAAGCAAAAAAATTCAGTTTTTTTATAAAAATAAGTTTTTATTCAATTTTACAGTCATAATATAATACAATCTTGTAAAGAAAATATGTTTTGGTATTTACCATTCATATTTAAGGTATTTGAAGTGGGGTTATCTAGAATTAGACAGGTCTTATCAATCATAGGTTTTCATTAAGACATTAGTTAATGTACAATAGGGAGAAAAATATTTTAAAATTTATATTTATATTTGGCTTTATCTTTTATGTAAAATTCCATATAATTTAAAGTCATCTACTATTTTGCCAGTTTATCGTATGTGCAATTATTTTATACTGACAATGGATGTAAAAAAAAAAATTAAAAATGTCTTTAATCTAAATGAGAATATTTTTTTTTTATATTCAGAAAGGGATTTTTCTTAGATTATAAATTCATAATTTATTTCAGTAGCCCTATTATTATTTCAGCTTCTGTATATAAATTGTTAAACTAAAATTATCATTAAGAGTTATATTTACTCTCAATTTATAAATACCATATTTAAATCGCATGTCTCAAATTAAAGCTTTTCATCAAAGCAAAAAAAAAAAAAAAAAAATTAAAAATCTATAAATATAGAAAGAAAGCCATCACCATCAAAAATCCAGCAAAACATTCTGCTAAATTTACACGTTTTAAGATTTTTTAAATTTAAACACATATATTCAGAAATAAAATTTTGTGACATAGTTGTCTTGAAAATTTTACTGTCAAATTATATGGAGTAACTGATACAAGAATGTCTTCTCCTAGTTAAATAAAAAAGACACATCCTATATTCTTAATAGTAAAAATTGTTTTTCTTGTGTAGAAGAAGTATGAGATATTTTATGAATAATAAATTTACCTTATCGGATGTGTAAAATAGAATTTTGATCATCACTTCAATCAGAAAGCATAGTACCTTATTTTTTTCATGATATTGTTTTGATAAATTCCCTTACAGTTTAGATTTATAAGAGATCCTTTTATTTAATGTATATGCGGAAAACGCATTATGATTCATTTTTCATATTGCCTTATCCACAATAATATATCACTGCTATAAAACAAATTATGGTAGGATTTATTTTGATAAATATTTTTGGAAGAGGAAAGGTTATTGAAATATATATCATGTTCAATGGAAAGATAGTTTTGTCTGTAAAAGCACTGATTTTATATTGTTTACTTTCGAAACAAAAAATCGCTATCGAAAATGGTTTTAGATACCCTTCTACCAGCAGTTAGGATTTAACATTGTACGTTGTGAGATAAAAAAAGTGAGGATTTTTGTAAATAAATTATTTATTATTTCAAGAACAAGTAAACTAAATAATATAATTATTTTCACTTACATCATACAAGGGAGTTAAAGAAACTGCAGTAAAAAGGCTATTACTTATCATGCAAATTAGAGTTATTTTTACTTAACTGATTATATTTTAATTAATGTACTTTTTGTTATAAAATAGCATAATTCAAATATATTATTATTATTATAAAATAGATCTTAATTATTCCCTTTATAGAATATATTATACATCAATATATAATTCTTAACATATTCAACGCATTTTATAATTAATATTTAAATAATTATTTTTTTAATTAAGGAAGGATCAAATCTGAACTTTCTCACTACTTTCTTTAACAAATATTTCGCAAATTTCACTATAACATTTACAATATTATACTGCATAGCTTTCGTAAAATGTCGCATAATTATTCGCAAATAGTATTCATTTTCTCCTAAAATACTAAGCAAGTAAATTTAAAGCTTTTTAGGAAGCGAAAATGTATCTCAGTTACGTGAAATGAGGATGATTCTTTTATTTATTATCCTAAAAGAAGGGTTTATTGTTTACTTAAAATTTTGTGAAAGTCAAATATAGTCAGTGATTTGAAAAACAATAACTAATGCTTATATTTTGAATATTTGCGAAAGATACATGTCAGATTTATTTGCAATTTTTTAATAGATATATGAACATGACCTATTAAATATAACAAGGAAGGCAACAAACATTGTTTAGAGTAAGTAAATAAGAATTACAAAGAGTTTTGTAATTCTTATTTACTTATTCTAAACAATGATTTTGTTTTGATTTTAAACAAACTGATATTTTTGAAAAATAATATTAAAAATATGCCCTCTATTTTTTTTATTGTATTTTACAAAATATGTTTTCATTTAAGTTTAGATAAATATTATATAGAACATACTTAACATACTTTTATATATAAAGCTGCTATAGATCTTTGGTCCAGTAATAATTGATTCATTGCAATATTTCAGGAAAAAACAACTTCTCTGAACGACATAATCTCATGGTAATACTTTAGATTGAACTGGTAAAAATTTATTTCTGAAAGAAATTGTTGCTTGAGTTATTGAAATGTATAAAATACGGAGAGTTCTGCTGCTTTTAAGTACGAGCTTGTTCACTCGTATAAAATTTTAAGATTCAAGAATATTTAAATTTAGGTTTTGAGTAATTTCTTCTTTTCGTAAATTTCAAAGTATAGCAAGATTTTTGCAGTTCTCCATTTGAAGATTTATTTCAATGATTTTATGTACATAATTTTTTACCCAGTTATTACAAATATTTTGTTTGTAGTAGCTCTATTATTCATAATTTAAAAAAAAAGGATTATTTTATCAGATATTCTTACAAATGTCTCCATTGGTTTTCTATGATATTATCCATTTGTTTAAAATGATAAAAATAAGTTTCAATTACTAAATTTTTATGTATTGAACTAAGCTCCATATTTAGTTTCTAAAGAAATTAGAAACAAAAATTTAAGCAAAACTGGGTTCAAAGTGTAGTGTGATAAATTAGCCAATATATTCATAGTGTTATAACTTTTTTAATAAATTATGATAACTGTAACAAAAGTATTTTTAAAAATAATGAAAAAAGTATTTGTTCATTTTAAAAGTATATTAATAAACATTTATTGAAAAGTATAATTGTAAATTATCAAGAGTAGAATTAAAATTAAATTAATATGGAGGCAAATAATAAATAATTTTAAATGGAAATAAATTATTTAATGAGAATAAAACAAACAAATAGTAAAACAAAGTAACATTGAAAAATTAGACTTAAACATTTCTATAATATTTAAATACGAGCTAAAACAAGGAAAGATAAATTTTGTTATAGGTAATTTAACTTTAGAAAATATTGGAAATATTTTTAATTAATGTAAAGTAATTAAATTAACTATATAAAGAAAATTTTTAATAGGAGTAAAGAATTTTTAACTTATTAGCTTTAAAAGGTATACTTGTAATTAGGCTTCCTTTTACCTTGAAAATGTGTTCCTGGCAAACATCTGCATGTGTGAATCCAAAATGTTCATGTGTACAAAATGCAATGTGTTTCTGAAACTTTTAGGATATCACGCGTCAGAGTGACTTGTTCTTCGCTCTCCAACATTAAATGTTTTCCTAAAGTATTGAATTTTTAAATTAAAAACCATCGTAATCTTATAATTCAGAAACACTTTGCCATTCACCTAAAAATTACTATTTATTTAGACACTATCTTTGCACAATATTGAACATTTCTTAAAATGGAACAAATAAATATCAAAAATAAATTTATTTACGTAAATTTTTCAGAATCTGGTACTATAGTATTCCATGTTTCAAAATATACATAGTGTCGACAGAATTCTTTACAATTCTATATCACATACTTTTGAAAATCAATTGTTAAAATTTTCATTCGCTTCTTTCTTTGATAACTTGACTTCATTAAAATGTTACGTGCTGTTGATTTCAGGTCTTGGTCCAAAAAAGAATCTTTAAATAAATATTTCTATGATAACCATAAAGCTATTATAAAAATAACATACAAATAAAAAATCCAGATAATAATATTAGCTTATTCATCATTGAAAATAGAATAAATTTATCTTCAAATCCTTTCTAAAACTCTATTTGTAGAAAAAGAAAATGTTAACAAAATTGTTCACTATTTCAGGGAAGCTCTGCAAAATATGAAGGGAAAAAAGTTTTCCTTGAAAATTATGCTGCACGTTAAAATAAATAGTAAATTTTAAAAAATGATACAAATAACCTAATAAAATGAATAAACCCGAAATAATTACATTTATGGACTTCTTATTTAATCTTAGAATTAAATACTTTTTATAAATTTGACTTAACATATCAGTTCATTTTAAACAAAGCTACTGTTCCGTACTTGGGAAATACTTTAATTAAATATATTTGAAATGTAACTATACAAAAAAAAGTTTTAAGAAATAAAAAGATTTTTTCAATTTAATCACGTTTCTTCGATTTTCTTAGACATATTTCTTAGAATTAAAGTATTTTTTAAAAATATGCCACGCATACACACACACAAACACAAATTGGTGTCGTTCAAATGTTAATGTAAACATCGATAACTTGCTGTCATAGGAAAAACTAACTGTTAGTTTAATGAAATAAAATTTTAGTCTTAAAAAACTATATGTATTTTTATCAGTTACTAAAACAATTGTAAAAAAGTAATTTCTTCAAATAAAAATTTGAACAAATTATTTGTCTTAATTGTAGATAGATCTTACCCGAAATAACTGAGAAATTTTCTGCATCACTAAAAACAATACCCAGTATTAATAGTTATTAATATGAAAATAATAATAATAATAACTAAAATGTATAAAATTATAATAATTAACTATGATATTAGGCTCAGATAATGTGGTAAACATAATTCATGTTAAGATGAACAACCTTGGGTCATTGTTATTTGAAAAATAATTCAAAACAGCATTCAGCACAAAGAATATCATTTTAAATATGATGCTCCAAAATTCTAAACATTTTTCAAGTAACTCTAGTTAATTTAAATCAACAGAAATAAATGATTTATATGACATGCTGAGGAATATGTAAACTACTGGCCAACGTACATGTCCTTGAAGGATGCTTGCAAATAAGAAGAAATTTACTTTTTGCTAGTGGAGGAGACATATGCAAAAGATAAGAATTTCAGCACAGACGCACATCACGCAATCCTGTGGCACCACTTCAAAACGTTATTTAAGGCTTGGAGATTTCCACGATTTTAAGTTCGGTAATTGTATTTTTCTTACGGTTTTTTCAAAAAAACGATCAGTTATGACTCATAGGAAACAGCGATCACTTTTTGATTAAGTGTAAGTGTTCAACAGAAAAAGGATAGTGGTCTACCTAGACTGTAGATTATCTTTTAGTACAATCGGTAGTCGTGTTGGACGAAATCAAAAAACTGTAATGCGGATATGTGATTGTTGGATGCAGGTGAGTATGCCAGACAAGCATGTCTTATCGCATCCACCTCAGTGCACCACTTGATGCACTGAGGTGATGCTTCACGTGATGTGTTACTTCACGTGATGACAGATAAATTTTGTACATGGCAGTGACGGCTCGCTCAACCACATCTCGAACCATAGCACAGTACATTTAGTCTTTAAAGCATCATCCAGTTTCTGCAAGTTCCAATCGATGACGTTTGCAGAATTGGCGTCATTAAAGAAGAATATGAATGGCAGAATGGAATGAAATTCTCTTTACTGACTATGACTCAATAGTTTAATTTAATTAGGTACTATAAAAATTTACTTCTTAAAAACTATAAATATTAATTTATGATCCTGCCATAATTTTATTTTGACTTTTAAAATATGAATAATATTAAAAATATTAGTAATATTTACAAAATGTAAATTATATTAACAAAATTTAGTATGACATTTTAGAATTTAATTCGATAAAATTATATATGAAGTGAAAAACATTTAATCTTACATTTGTTAACATATTCACCAACGTTAAAAGTTGATTTTCTACTACATTTGTAAAATGTTTTTATTTGAGAATTTTGAACTCAGAATTTTTTAGTTTCCAAAAAAAGTTTTTCATTCGTTTTACTATAAGTCAGTTAGAAATTAATCTACAGAAACTTTAAAATACGTCGTGTTTTCAATATCTAAACAGAAATTTACATTTTCCAACCTGAAGTTGTAAAGAAAAGTTGTAATTTACACTTTTACTATGTTTTAATTCATATGTTTTTAAATAATGATTGACAGCCATAAGTATGAGGCCTTTATTAGACTTATACACCCGTAAAGAAGTGGCATTATTGTCACCATCACACACACACACACACACACACACACACACACACACACACACACACCCACACACACACACACACACACACACACACACACACACACACACACACACACACACACACACACACACACACACACACACACACACACACACACAC
>JAPDSC010120625.1:323310-364060 GCA_026290005.1 Latrodectus geometricus | reverse complement strand
AGCAAAAAGACAATTTAGTAATAAATCACTCTTTGAATTTTGGGCAGAAGTGGATGATGAGTTTTCTGTACTATAAACAAGGGCATTTCGCATTCTACTATCATTTTCAACATCTTACCTTTGTGAAACTGGGTTTTCTGCGGTTGCTTCTATGAAGACAAAATATACATCTCAGCTAAATATAGAAAAAGAACTGATCGTCTATTTTTAATAATTAAACCCTCCTTCGAAAAATTTTGCTCTGAAAGACAGGCCCAAGGAAGTCACTAATAATTATTAATTTTGTTTTTAATTTATTAAATTATTTTAATTTAATAAGTTAATTATTAAATATGTCGAAATGTATTTTGTGTTTTGTATGTGTGTATGTGTCTTTTCCTTTCAGTCACTTAATAAATTTTTTTTTAAATAACATTTTCTCTTAGATATGCTCGAGCCCCCATTAGGTTGAGAATCACTGTTTTAACTTATTAAAATTTAATATTTTCATTATAAGTCAGCTATTAAAGATGCTTAATTTCTGTGAATATTTATAAATGGATGAAAATATTAAACGAAAAGAACACCGAAACAACTGAACAGTTTAAGAAATTAAATTATAAATATTTATCTGTTACTTAATTACTACTTATTGAGATTACAGTAATTAGATGGATGAGAAATGATATTTAGTAATCTTAACTATGAGAACAAATTTAATCTGAATTGTAATTTCAGATGCTAATTCATTTGAAACCTTTCCACTCACATTTTTTAAAATTATCTATTGGAAAAGGGTAGAATGTATATTCGGAGTGAAATCATGCTTAATATTTGGACACATAATAACACACTTTCCAATTTCTTTCATTCATTGGTTCTCCCTGAATTTTATTTAAATTTTACTTCTTCAATTATGACATTTTAGAAGTAGTAAAAGGGCCTTAATCTTACTTCATGGATGAGAAAAATACGTTTCAACAACAAGGACCATCGTGAAATAGTCAAAGAATAATTATTTAATTTATGGATTAATTGACTGTAAGACTTCCGATCAAAATCAGATTAGAACAAGTAAAATTCAAAGGAAAGTCTCGTCAAAATGCCTCAAATAATGATTCCGCAGAAGCAGTTGTCAGTGCAGAAAGAATTGACAAAACTGTTCCTTGAAAAATTGTCCTTTAAGATAAATAAAAAATATCAGTCAGTTATAACAGTCAAGGATTATCAAATTTCCTATTTAAGAGGGTGGAATTTCTCTACCTATCACTCTGGATGTTTTTTTTTTTTTTTTTTTTTTTTTTTTTTTTTTTTTTTTTTGAATTTTAAACACTGGGACTTGAAGTTGAATTAAGAAAACATTATCACCCATAAACTTTTGGAAAAGTCCTACATGTTTGAAAGGACATTTGAGAGTTTTTCCAACTAGATGAATGGGACAACATGCTCGAAACTAAAACAGGAGATCTAATCTGGTACACAGATGGATCACTGAAAAACAGCCTTTCAGGACGGGAGTATGTGGCTTGTCACCAAGAACCAGCTTATTTATTAGCCTTGAGAGATACGCTACGGTCTTCCAGGCAGAAGTTCTGGCCATTATCCACTGTCTACGACTAAATATGGGGAAGGGTAAACTGATTCTCCTTGGCATACCATGGTAAACTGATTACTGATTCTCATTTTTAGCGACAATCAAGCTGCTTTAAAAGCGCTCAATTCTTTCGAAATCATATCTAAAATGATTTCGGAATGTAGGAACCTTCTTACAGAAATGTCAACTAGAATCAATGTGATCCTTGTATGGGTGCCACGACACAAAGGAATCGAAGGTAATGAAAATTCTGATGAAATTCCTAAATAAGGATTGTCTCTTATTCCCATCGTTGCAGAACCTTTTTGTGGGGTCAATTTGAAGACCGCAAAAACCACTGCTCTTAGATGGGAAAAACAGAGGATTTATGAAGCTTGACTCAACACTCCTCGTCAAACCCAGGCTGAAAGTATGATCTGCGGATCATCAGCGAGGATTGTCTCTGAAATTCTAAGATGCTCTAGGCAAAAAATACGTTTAATCGTAGGCTTCATAACAGGGTACTACCATTTCAGAAAATCCCTCCATAAAATGGGAATATTTCAGCAAGACCCTATCTTCAGGAAATGTCATATGCAAGAGGAAACAGGCAAGCATATCATTTAGGAATGCGAGGCCCTTGCCCTCTCTAGATTAACTTCTTTAGGCATCATCCATACTAGACAGTTACACCTAAACTCCATTAAAAAGTTATCGGACTTTATTAATAAAGTAGGTGACCCGAGCAACTGGAACTAGGATACGCTGGGTTTGGAGTTTGCGGTTCAAAATGCGGATTAAAACAGAGGTGCCCAGTGACATGTAAACCCAACTCTAAGAAGAAGAAGAATCCTAAGCGTTTAGAAAAATCAAAAGCAGAAGTTTTAACTATTAATGAATTTGTATCCCAAGCTTTCACAGAATTTTTTTGAAAATTTTGTTACAATTATTATCGAAAATATTTATTAAATGCGTTGGTTTTATTTTATGATTAAAAATATATGAATAAATTCAAACTAGTTAACTATAAATTGTTGTCATTTTCTTATCATTAGTGTTAAACTTCCATGACATATGTTAATAATTTCTTTGGACGACTACACAAATTCTCTTAAGAAATAAAATATTTTTATCAATTAAATGGAGGGGAAACATACAAATGCATTAAAATTTATTACGATTTTATTCCTGCTTTTGATGAGACAAGAAAAAGTAAAATTACTCATTGCTATCACATGGCTACAAAACCATAAATTCATTTCTTTTTGTAAAATTGGTACAGATTATCTAAATTTATTTCTAAAATTGTTTGATTAAAATTAGTATTCTTGATAGATGTACAAGTGTACATTTTGCTACAATATATATATTTCATTGGCGTTCGTATTTAAACAATGCTAAGTATTTGCACATTTAACTTGAATAAACCAACAAGTTAATGTTAAATATGGAAACGTTGAATATTTAACATGATGGCTGTTTGCACATTTAAAGAAATGATTGTCCTGTGTATGCACGTGGTTTGAAGGAACAATGTACATGCGAGTTCTCATAAGTTTCAGAATTGATTTTGGAATTGATTCAAAATGATTTAGAGTAATCTTTGGTAAAAATATAAAAATACTGATAAATAAAATACTTTAAAACTTTAATTGTAAAGTTTTTATTGATAACTCATTTACTAGGCAAGTAACACCATATTTAATCAATTGAAAGTAAATTTAAATTTTATCTTACTAAATTTAAAGGCGATAAAAATAACAACCCATTATTATTTGATCGAGATATTTTAAATATATTATTTTGCTCTTACCTATACATTTTTCACAACTTCTAAAAGATCAAATATTTAAATTTTAATGCATTATTCACAGAGTATTATCAATGCCTTCAATGTGACTTTAAATATTCTTTGCATGTTTAAGTCCCCCAATGAAAAGTACAAAAAATATAAACATTTTTAAAGCTTGAATATTTCTCTTGTGGAAAAGCTTCTCTATTATACACAAGAATGAAATTCACTTGGGTGTTGTTCGGTTATTAAGAAGAAAACCTCAACTTGAATTTTTATTTAATCATTTTGCTTTTAGTAGAAGGAAATAAAAAGAAAATAATAAAAAATAAAATGGTTATAGCGTTATACGTCCTCTTGTGGACGCGCTAAGCAAACATAGTCCTAAAGATTTGGGAACAGTTTTTCGATAAAGTGCATTACTGCTTACCTCAAGAATTCCACAGGAATTTTCGTTTAAACACTGTGCTTAAACAATACGGAGTGAGATTTTATGTAGATTATTCTAACTTGTTTCGACGATAGAAAAAGCAGGTAAAAGGAACAAAGCTTTTTTATTAAGCTCTTGAATTTTTAAAACTTTCTTTTAATTTACTAATGCCGTTTTCTGTTTAACACTCAGAATTCATTTAAAATACCTTCTCTGGGATTTACCTCTGAAATTAAAATTTTTTCTAGTTTATCATAAAATTATGTATTCCATAGTTTATTTTTATTATACTACCGATAAAATAAACTAGCTTTGGTTATAAAATACTAGACTCCTATAGAAAGATCCCAATTAGGTGTCTCTTAAGTTAAAATGGATATAAATTAATAAAATATCAGTTGGAAAATACTGTCTGCTTAAAGAAATTAGAGTTTAATCTAACTAAAAATTTTATAAATAACTTAGATTTTCAATTTTTCTCAAATTAAAGTATGATTTATTTTGCACTGATAGTATTCAAGTGTTTTCTTCTTTAATTTTAAAATGGTGCTTAAATTTCAATTGCATGATAATAATAATTAATAAAGTTATTATAAAATTTTGCTGCTTCAAAAACTAAATAGATTATGAAACATAATTAAATTTTATCTCAGAAAATAATTGTATTGGTTCATATAAATAATTTTTTTGTGGATAAGTTAATGTCTAATTCATGGTAATTTGTGGTAACTTGATGTAATATAGTAGTTTTTGGTTCATAAAAGGTTTTTATAGTGAAAGGTTGTTAAGGATTTATTTGCATTTTACTAATTTTTATGGAAACTTTAAATGTTAATTTATATGTCTTATAATTATATATAGGTAACTTAACCTTAATCTCTTATGTAATATGGTTTTTCTTCAAATAGTTTAAAAGTTTGTATAACAAACTTCATTCAAAGATTTATTAAATATTTACATATCATGTATTTTTTTCTTTAGGTTCTATATTATAATATTTTATTCAATCTTGGGTTAACAGGTTCAGTAAGTTCAAATGATAGCCTCAAACTTTGCAGATTTAAGTTCTCTGACTCAATTTCAGGTAATGTGGATTATCAAAAAATGAACTTTTCTGCATACACATCTGTTGAGGTGAATACTTGAGAATTTTCTTAGTTTGGTCCCTTTTGACACATGGTTTATAAATTTATGATTCGGCAATAATATTTTTATTCGCTATAAGTTGAAAAAAGGAATCATTAATTTCACAAAAAGTATTCCTTTTTGTTTCATTGCATTAAATATGATATTTTATATTACTTTATATATATCTAAACTCTAATTGAAATAGTTTAAGATTTACATTTTTATGTAATGTCACACAAATTCAAGAAATATATTGAATTTGGTGAATTATAATTTATTTTTCTTATTAAACATAGAATATTACTCTATAAATCTATTTTTAACACTAATACACCTGCTTTTTTTTGTTGACTAGAGAAGATTTTTTTTTAAAAAAAAGTAATTTTTCATTCATCTTTTATAAAAAATGTTATAACGAAGTTCTCATAAAAAAAATTATACCACTCTCACTATTTTACAGTGACACTTAAAACTCCCTTATAAAGGAATATTTTTTACTACACTTTTTTTCCCTCTCTGCCACTTTTTTTATTCACGTACAGATTGATTTTATAATTTTTCTTAGATTTTTAAACTTTATTCCATTATCTTTAAATTTAATTCCTTGCATATGACATGTGATAAATTTACTTGCTTCTGAAACTCGTTAAATCAATTTTCCGCATTAATATTTGGAAAGCACATTTATTTTTTATAAGTAACTGAAAGATTTTAAAATTTATTTAAGTTTTTTGTCTTGACTAAATAATTTAAATATATTTAATTTCAGTCATTTCTTTAAATGTGCAAGAAGCCATCATGTTAATTATTGAACGTTTCCTTACTTAACATTAAGTTATTAGTTTATTCATGTTAAATGTGCAAACACTTAGCATTGTTTAAACATGAACGCAAATGAAATATATTATTCTAGCCAAATGTACAAGTGACACTTGTACATTTATAGAGAATACTAATTTTAGTAAAATAAGTTTAGAATTAAATGTAAATAATATCTACCAAGTTTACAAATAGAAACGAATTTATGCTTTTGTAACAATACAGCAATGAGTAATTGTTATATAGTATTAATGAATGGGCTTTGAAAAATCGTTGCAAAAGGAAATAACGGAAATATTGACACAAATTTTCTTAGCATTTAATAATACGCATGAATTACTATTGTTACTATGGATAATTACTATTGTTTAAATTAGTAACAAGTTTTAAACACATAAAAGGGTAAATTAGAATTATGGAAAACTAAAATTTTATGTTCAATATTTCTCAGACAACTCAGATTTTTTATCCTCATTAGATATGTCTCAATTATCATATTAAATAGATGTGCATTTTATTAATTTCATTCATTTTATAGGTATCTATGTGTTATAAGCAAATATTTTTTTTAAAATGTTAGAGAAGGTTATTCATTGTAACTAAATACATTAATGGATGAAATACATAAGAACATTTAATTAATCAATGTGAAATTGTCTATTTCTAGAAAGTTTTAGTATTTTAAGCTTAACAAACTGGCATATTTTACTGCTGAAGCACTTTTAAAGAGTGCAGTAATGATTAAAAGATTTCCTGAACTATTGAAATCTAAATAATTGAAAATAAAATGGTTCTCTGATGTTGAAATTTATAGTGATAAATTTATTAATTTTTAAATATAATAAAAAATAATGAATTCATATACATTTCTGCAGACTTGACATGTAAAATCAAATACTTTCTATAGACTGTATAAATAATTTTATTCTGCAGAAATGACTTGATTTTTATAATATTGAGTTTTTTGAACACTTATATAAGTATTTTAAATTTTATTATTAGAAACTCACATTAAATGTGACTTATATAATTTATATTACTTGTTTGACATTGAAATATTTTAATAAAATTGAAATCGCATCTTCAATTCATTGACAATATCACGATAAAATGTTTTTTTCTGTTTAATATGTGATTTGATAAATAATAGAAGTCATTTATTTGAGAAGAATTCTAAAAGTTCTCAACGATAATATATGGACAAATTGAAATGTATTACCCTAAACTAGATCGGACTAAGTTTTGAAAGTATTTGAAAATCACGCCATCCAAATCTAGGTGAGTTCTTCCAGAAGAAACAAATAGGATTAAATCAATAGTTCTCCGGTCGATAAGCTCTAAAAATGAAAAAAAAATGCATCTGGCTTTCTAAAGAAGAGTCAAAATCCTTTCAAGCAGAGAAGAACAAAATACAAAAATACAAAGCATCAGGGACATTGAGGGTTGAAAAACATTCAAAATACAACATCTGATAAAGAGCATTGCAACTGAGAGAAATAAAAAAAAATCGAAACTGAGCAATTCGAAACAACAAGAACGGTATCCAAGGCGTAAAATGTGAAACACTCCAAAATCCTATAAGTCTGGCAAAGCTCAATTTTCTTTTCTGTCAAATTGCAATCGAAAACAAACAGCAAAAAACTGTCTTTTCACTGATACAAGGAAACAAAGAGCAGGAAACTGCCTTGGCAATGATATACAAATCGAACAATAGAGTATGAAAAATAAAAGGAAAATGCTCGGCTCTAGAAACTTAAAAGTACTACTCTTTCTTAAACAATTTAAGCCCATTATTCTATTTATTCATCTCATATTGTATTCTAAGGAAACTAAAATTCCTGCTCATTTCAAAAAAAATTATTTAACAAAAATGACAAGAGAGAAAATAAAAGTTTATATTGGTATGAAGAAATAGATAATATGTTTTTGTCCCCAATTTGAGCTATCTTAAATAAGAAATATTATCATTTTATTTTTAAAAGCATACTTAAGTAGACAAAAGTGAAAGCATGATAATTATCTGTATTAAAAAAAATTGAAAAGTTGCAAGTGTGTTCCATTTAAATATAGTATGCAAAATAATAAGAGATACTGCAAAATAAAGATTTTTAATGCTGTGAAGTCAAATATTTCATACTTTTGTTCTCAACTGGAGCTATCACATACACCGAATACTTATTTATTTTTAAAACCTTATTTTTGTTGATAAGGGGAAAATAGAATAGTTATCTCTACATAATAAAATGCGATATGTATTTTTTCTATGAATGTGTGCATATATGTAAATTAACACACTAAATATTTTAGTAATATATGTGTTTCAATTAATTTCTAATGAATTATATATTATAAAATATGCACTTTTACAAAAAATATTTATGAATAAATTAATTCTTTTTTTATGCAGAGTATTATTAAGAATATAATTTTATTATTTTGATTTGTTTTATATTTACCATGTTATTTAACTTAATTGTAACTTTTTTTGAAAAACAAATGAGACTGATTAATCTCTGAAACAAGCATTTTCTAAAAATAAAACTGAATTCATACTTTTGATAATATGAGTTCATTAAATTAACAAACAATTCTGGAAATCATAAAATGTTTATTGAGAAATCGAATTTTAAGTAAGCTAATTCTTATATATTTTCTTAATTTAACTGTCTTAATGATTGACTAAAGACTTATTAGACATGAAAAATATTCTTTGTATTTTGAAAAAAAATTCAGATTTACCAAAACAGTAATATATTATTGTGTTTTGTTAATTGTTATCAGAATGTATTAATTACGGCTAAATATATAAATATTTTTATACTTTATTTGAACAAAATATCTTTAAAAAATGTCAACTCAAATTTTTCTAACAAAAATCAAACAACTAAAATTATTATTTTACAAAGCCTCTTAAACCACTGTAACATTGTCATCTTTACGTGAAACTGAGAATTTGGCCTTCTTGCTCTGTTGTAATGGCTGGTGTAACATTATGTTCTTGCGTGATGCTAGACATTACCCTATAATGGAACTTGGCATCCTTCGAGAATTTTTTTCTCCCACGAGATCTGTTTAATGTTGTTTTTAGTTTTTCTTTGTAAAACTTGATGGTTCTTCTCATTTTCTTCGATAATCTGTTAGATTTTGCGAGAACGGGACAACGTAATTATTTGTTAGAAACTTTGAGGTCTTTTTTAACGTTAAAAACTAGCATTACTAAATATTTAGATATTTTAGGAGTGAAATAGATTTCTCGGTAAATGAAAAGGGAATGAAGAATTAAAAATAACAGGAAATAATTTTCATGGAACTTAAACGTTAATGAAAGAAATTAATGGTAGCTTTTACATTATTTCCCTCTCATTACTATAAATTAAAAGAAATAAAACACAAAATAATGCAAAAATATAACCACCAAATAATGTAAAAATGTTCAAATATAATATTGCAATTTTTTTAGTTAGCTTCGGGATGGTTGCTCAATAAAAACGGAAGTCAATGTATAACTTAATTCCTTATTGAGATCATTAAAGATGCATCATAGATAATTCAAGAATCTTAAAGGATATATAGTTATTTTATTTTCTTAAGTATAAAATTCTAGGATTTTTACATAATTTACATAATGAGTTTTATAATTGCAGAAAAATTTTGAATTAAAATTCATTGAATTGAATTTCAAATGTTATTTTACAATATAATTTAAATTTCAGAAATTGAGTTTGCCACAACAAAAATTGTAATTATAAGTTAGTTTATTTAAATTAGCTCTCTCCCTCTCTCTCTCTCTCTCTCACACACACACACACACATAAACATATTAAAAAATTGCTAAAGCATACTTATAATTATAATAAATAATTAAGTAACAGATAAATATTTATAATTTAGTTTTTTAAGCTGCTCAATTGTTTCGGTCAGATATTTTTGTTTCGGCGTTCTTTTCATAAGATGTTTTCATTCATTTATAAAAAATTACCGAAATTAAGCATCTCTTAATGCTGATTTATGACGCAAATATTAAATTTTGATGAGTTTAAATGAACTTCAATAAATATTTCAATGTGTATCATAAAGCCATTAAGTAGGTTTATATTATAAAGTGATACTTTATATTATATAAACCTAATTTTTTTTATATTTGGCTCAGTTCTAAAATTACTGTGTATTGTTGATAGAGCATATTTTCGTTCTATATAAGAAGTGTAAAATAACATTATTATAGTCATAAAAATTTTACTTAAATTTTCCTTTTTTCTGTTTCGCTGCCAGCTTAAATGCGGGAGTTTTTCTTTCATTCGTTACTCGTCATAACTCGTGAGATTGATTGCCATTTCAGGATTGGGATTCTAGTTGATTTTGAACTCGTCCCATAAAAGTGATCATCAAGGGTCAAATAAGTGAATAAAATCAGAAATTTCTTTCTATATGTTATGTTAAAGTACTTTGCCTTCAGAATCTGGTATTTGTTCATGCCCAATATTTTCTCTGTATTTTCAGGGACAGTAAGCATAATTTTGAATTTTGTATAATTTGTCTATTTAATTAACACTTAAGAAACATTTTTTTAAAATTAAATAACTGTTAGGTATATTAAAAATAGTTCTCAATATCTAATAACCATACGATGGAGAAATTGCAATAAATATTTAAACTTTTAAAATGGCTAATATATATGTGAAAAGCAAAAGTTTTTTATTCATGATATACATAAGCTTTTTACTACTCATGTTGCCTAAATCAAACATGCCAGTTTTTTAAACAAATTTACGGAATATTGAGGCCAGGGTTTTGATAGAGGAAGAGGTTAAAATTAGTATGTAACCTCTAGATATCCAGGGAATGGTCAAAAATTTCTACTTTAAACCCTGATTGGCCACACAAAAATTCAAAAGAGAACGCTTTTTTTATTGCATTGCACCACCCATCCATCCCAAGAGAAAAGTACCCTGTGATGTAAAATTGCTATAAACTTTTATACTTTTTCTGAATTTTTCAGGTGCCTCTTTTAAATGTCTACAATTTTATTTCTTTATGGCACTTGCCTCATTGTATTACAATTTTTATGCATTTCCTTTCTTTTACATTTCAAACACTATTACCGAGAGGAATTGTTATTGCATTCACTATACAATAAAACATGTGTTTCCTCTCCGGCTCTTTTTATGTCGTTTATACTACGACAAAACATGCATTGACATATTTTTATATTTCATCAAAATAAGGACAACGTTAAATAATAGCAAAAAATGTTGATTTTGATCAATTATGTAATTTCATATACAAACAGTTCAAAGAAACAGCATTTTGTCTATATTATCATATATTTTGCCACAAAAATGTGTATACTATAGAAAATCTGTCAAGTTAAGAGGAAGTTTAGCGGCTATCAATTTCAGATCAAAATTTTCTTTTTCATTTATTTAAACAACACACATTTAGATACAAAATTAACAATCTTTAAGTTACTTAGGCATACGTATCACACACAATATTGCGCACTGATACGAGTAGAAGATCTCTGTTTTAATTGTTGCGATTCTGAACAATGGGAAAATGCTGCTGCTTTCTGTATGCACATTTGTCTGGATGAGAATATATGCACTTTCCAGTTTCTTCTCTTGCTACTGGTGTGCTCACTGTCAGAAAAAATTCCACCCAGAAAGCTGATGTTTGATATTAAAATCTTTAGCGTAACTTTCACCGTTTGGCTGTTCACAACAGTGTCAAAATTGTCCAGATTTCAGTAGGCATGCTTCAGAATACTTTTGTTTGAATATAAAAAAGGTTCTTGTAGAACTATGAGAAATAAGGTATAATTTTATTATTCTTTGAAATTTTCCTAATTTTATGAGCTAATGTTTACTATTTGTTTTAAATGACATGAATAATGCAAATTAAACAAGTTAAAAGATACGTTTTTTGATTTACAATTGCTCTCGATTTTAAATTTTGCTTAATTATTTGACAAATTAATTGAGTTACCTTAATTAGACAAATGTTAAATGTATTTTGAATGTTTGAAGGATAATTTCCAGTAAATATTTTCTTAATTTACATGGTTATGCAGAAAAATAGTTTTGAGACTATTTAATAAGTTTAACTGTTATCAAAACAAATATTACTAATCATTTAAATTTACAAGCTAATTTCAAATTCCCATATATTTTATGACATATGTTATAAGAATATACTATTATTATAAAGTTTTGTTCAATTTATATCAAGTTTTTATTGCATATATGCACTGGAATAGAATTTTCATGAAAATCCTATGAAAATAATAGAATTTTTGATGAAAATTCTATTTACTAATAGCCAAAATGTTGATCATAGTTCTAAAGAAAATAAAATATGACTGTTGAATTTCCACAGAAATTAATATTAATACATAAATGGACACATAATTACATTAGAATTATTATCATATTTTTTTCATTCAGCCTGTCAACTTGTGCACTGACATGCCATAAAATTCTAATTTATCAAATTGATTAATTTCAAGAATAAACAAAACCAATTTTTATTATGATGGACAAATATATGAACACTACATGTAAAATAGTACTCTAAAAACTACTCAAAAAATCTGCTGACTGTTTAAAATCCTAATATTTAATGTATGTGCTACCGTTAATGCGCACATTACTCACCTAACCTATAAATTAACTGATTTACTGCATTAAAGCTCTGATTTCAGCAATGTGAGCTTTACGTTGTTTAGAACAGTGTTTCAAAGGTGTTAAGAATAGCTTACTTACTAGGAGCAGAATCAATAAAATATCGAATTTATATATCAACACTTTCTTTTTGTAGTAATAACCATTTGATACTTAGTAACAAAGTTTTTGAATTGATTGAGCGTTGATTTTCTCAATAAATTTATTGATTATTTGATTCTACAAACTTAATCAGTTATGTATCAAAAATGAATTATACTATTTGTATTTAAGATTCAAGAAAGGCTGCTTTTTTACACCAGAAAATTTTTATTTTCATTTTAGTGAGTGCCAAGTGGGTAATTTGCAGACTAGCTTGGGTATTTTGCTTTGTAATTTAGACAAAATATTTATGAGATAACTCGGCTACATTTGATATTATCAATTAATATTCACTCCGAATTATAAACAAGTCTTAGTCTTCCTAACATTTTCCTTGGAATCAATTGCTTGTTCACTCCACTTGACATTAGAAAAACTATCGCTGCCATTTCATTCGTGGTCAAATGTTTTAAATGCAATACCGAAATTATCCCTGATGTGTAAAATAATAATTTCTTTTCACTCTGCCTAAGAATAAAAATATATTACAAAAGTAATCTTGCAACTCATTAACAAGCAGGAAGTAACCGCTCACCTCTTCTTAATTCGATAGCATTAGCGATGACGTCATGCATTTACTACCCTTGTGAGCTTATTTGAATGCATTTTAAATACTAAACGAAACAATTAAGAGTGAAAATAAATAATATATCTGGAGACACTTTAATCCAAAAATAGGTTTTCAATTTTTCGTTTTAAAAGTTAATGCTTCAATTGTTTTTTATTCCTTATCCATTTACTAGACTCATTACTAAGGAACAACGAGAGAGAAGCGAAAATACAACAGCGTTATTACATTTTTACGACTTTTCGTTGAGTAAGAGCTATTCAGCTTAATTGCTTTTGTGGTCGGTAAATAAGGAAATTTATGATCACAGCTCCTGAAAACTTATTAAATAAACATTTCAGAATGAGGTTGTTATGAGTATATTAACCATCTCTCTTCACAAATGACAACAAAACTATTTAATTGCGACATTTTTCACTTTAAGCGGCGCCGATATATTAAAAATAATAAAAAAAAATCTTAGTCAGCATTTACATCCCCAGAAAACGAATATTTTGTAGAGATTTCTATCCCATGGGAAATTAGAATTTCTAATTTGATTAATATTTTGCTTTATTTAAATAAATAAAGGAGCTGCAAATTGAGGTATTTTGGTAGCTATGTTAATCATAATTGTTTCTGAAACTTATTAATTACTGTTTTTAATTAATCCTTTTTCTAGAATTTTACTCATTTGAAAAATTTTGTATGCTTACGAAATCATTATTGGTTTTAATGATTTTAGTTGATATCTTTTTAAATCTCTCTATTAAAACAATAATTTTCAGCAACTGCTTTATATTTCTTATACTTTCTTTGTCTTAATTTTCAAGTCAAAGGTAGTTTACTTTTTTTCCCTTCTAAGATAATTCATTAAACATTATAAGATTTTCAATTGATTTAGAATGTATAAATAATTAATGTTTTGTTTACTTCCATTTTGCCAAATATTCTGCTTCTCTAATTTGTTATTTTATAAAGTCTATTGCTTAAAACCGTGCTTATATATAATTTTTCTAATGTATTTCTTAGATTTCATATCAATTAAATTAGTGGTTGTGAAACTATTGAAACTTCTGAGGGACAGTATTGTTTTTAAACTTTATTATTAGCAACCAAACAACAAGAGTTACCAACGCTTTTAAAAAAAATATTTTAAATTTGTTTTCGTTTCTAACAAGTTAAATTTCTTGTGAATCTGAAATAAATTTTAGATTAAACAATATATAACAAAATTTTATATAGAATTTTGTGTAAAAACGAATTGAAGTATAATTAGCAATAAACAATTAAAGTAAAAAAAACAGATTTCTTATCAGACATAATGATTTTAATGAGAACTAAAGTGGTAAAATAGAGTCTTGAATTATATTTTATTGTTTAAATTGAACTATTTGAGCTCTTTTCATTAATGTTATCAAAGAGAATAGAGAAAGTGCCTAGGGAATTTTCATATTTTTATTATATGGTAGGTTTTAATGTAATATTTAATTGAAAACACTTTGATCTATTTAACAAAATGTGGCTTTTGTTAAGCATTTTAATACCCATCACATATCATTGCATTACCTGAAATCTTTTCATAAATAATGGAGTGTATTCACAACCTAAAATACCTACAAGGAAAATACCTGAAAAAATCCCAAACAAACACAAAATATGAAAACAAGAAGCATAAGAACAAAACAATTTTCAATTGTTCCACAGTGGCTAAGATCAAAATCAGGAATTTATTTTTTAAACAGAACATTTCTTTTGAACTACACTAGGCCATGTTGAGCCCAAGTCGTGGAAGCTTTTATAGCCTAATGCAACCCATAATTTTGACACCTAGAATCAGATTTTTTAACTACCTAAATATATGCAAGTCTGCTTAATATCAATCACGTTTCATACAGTAAATTTCATAGATAATAGACAGAATTCACGTGTTGTAAAGCTTAGAATCTGGAAAAATTATAAGGCATCTACTCCACTACACGTGGATGCAAGAGCAGGAACACAAGAATTTTTACCCCTTATTTATCAATGGCTAAGGTTGAACCTGGCACCTACCATTTCAAAGAATTTGGAGAACCTGTGATATAACCAACAGCTATTGTGTTATAAACACGGCGGGGAATAAATTCATGTTGGGAATATGTAATTAATCAAAACTGACTGAGATTGTGCCCTTTAGAATACAAATATAAGTACCATCTAAAGCATGGTTGGAGAGATCAGAAAACACGAGGGCCAGCGAGCTGACGTGTTTTTTGCCTGTTCATTCTCTTCAGCTATAAAAGTGGCCTTATTTACTATTGTGATTTGAGAGTTATATCACTAAATAGAGCTCTTCTTTATCATCAAGTGGATATCTAATTCAAGGACTTGAATTAATTAGTTAATTAACTTTCAAGATTTAAGTGTTTCACGTGGATAGTTCAATAATCTTTTCACTCCCCTTTCAATGACTAGTTTTTGAAAATATATTGATCTCTTATATAGATTATTAGCAAAGTATATTTTTGAAAAACATTGCTAACAATATAATCTTTGTTCTCAAATGAGTTCTTCATATTAGGTATCTTTAAAAATGTTTTTATTTTCTTTAAACATTTCTCTAACCCACTGGTCCATTTATTTATATAAATAAGACGATAGTTAAATTTCCATATAAATTTGCAAAACATTTCCTAAATTTGCTTACGTTGCTCTTTTTTATTTCATCATATAGCAATAACTTTAAAAAACACGAGTGTTATAACATTATATCAACAGCTTCTCGGGGAATTTTTGAAAAAGCCCTCTGTGCAAGTTTGTGAAACTTTTACATTAATATTATTGTAAAATGAAAATAAGTTAAGAACTGCATATGATAATTTGCATCCTTTTATTATTTGTTGCTCGAAAACAAACATTAATTTTTTCCTAGGCATCATAATTTAAGAGAACACTTGTTAATATAGCATTAATATCAGTTTAGTTTGTAAAATAAGCTTATTGATTATGATGAGTTATTATTTCATTTAAATGATTTTCATCCCCAAAGAGTTAAATCGTTAAAAAAAGAAAATAAATAAATAAAAAAATACAGGTAAATTTCATAACATAATTAAACATAAAGACTTACAAAAGAAACATAATTTTAAAATATGCGACTTTACAACACTTAATTACTTCAAATTATGAATTTTTGGTGTTATTATAACCAAGGGAAGAATACGAAGTAATGTGATATATTCATAAAATATTAAGAAGAATGATGCACTTCAAAATAAGAAATAACACTTCAAAATAAACATGCATCATGTGCAAGCTATAAATATTGAAAGCTTGACATTAAAAGTTAATAATAAATAAACTTTCTTTTAAAATCAGTTTTCTAAGAATATTTCTAACTCCCAAATTATTCTTATTTCATAACATAATATATTAATATGCTTAGTGTCTTTTATTTTCATTAATATTTTTTTGTAAATTTGTCGAATATACATATTTATGCTGACTATAAATTTTATTAAAATGCTGATTAAAATTACAAATATTTGTATTTAAAGAATATTTAGTAGCTAATAACATGATATATTTTAAATTATTTTTATAAAATATTAAATGATTTAAAATTACAATAAATATTTATAGAAATGTCAACATGAACGTGATCGAAACGTCAAGTATTATAGAAATGTCTGGTAATCATATCAGAAAGAGAAATAGCTAATATTTATACTTTCCAGTAAAATATGGATAAAAGTATCATGTGATATTATAAAATAAAGAAAAGATGAAAAGAACAGGTATTTTATTATTTGAATGTTTATGTGTATAAAAATGAAATAAAAATAATTTATTCTTTTAAAAACTTATAATAAGTTTTAAGATTATTATTGAATAATACAATATAATTTAGAGTAATTAAACTTAATTAATTTTTCAATATTTATTCCATTGAAAAATATTATTTGTTAAAATTTATAAGCTTACATTCATATTGAAAACTAACAAGTTTAGCGGTATATACAAAAAATAAGAAGTTATGAAAACTATTGTGTTTTACATTATATTAATATGCATAAGACTAGTCCAGAAAGTCACAAAACGAATAAAATATATGAAGATATTCTATTTCACATTAAAAATTTAAATGTTTAGCTGGAAAAGCTGTTCAATTTAAAAGATTCCTTCTCAGAGTTAAACAAAATTTTATTATTCGACTGTATCTAAGAAGTTAGAGAAAACAATAAATTTATATTAGATTTCTTATTGATATAGAGCAACCACCCCAATTCTGGTCAATAAAACTTATGTCAAATAAGTCTTCTATATGTCTTTCGTACAAGTTCATTTACTCGGAACATAATGAAAGTAGAAGCTTATAAAATGCTCAAAAATTACTGTTTCTGTATCAACTTGAGCTCACAGAAAAACAAGTGAACGGGAACAGCAATCACCGGAGTTAGTCTCATACTAGAAAAAGCAATTCAGGAACAAGTCCTGATGGGGCAACAATCGGGATTTTATAGGACATAACATAGTTGACGAGATTACAGTCAGAGAAGAAAGGATGAGAAAAAAAAGGATATTTATATCATTTCCTGAATCTTCTGCTCGTGGGATAGAAATCCTTTATACGGGTCAGTAAAGATGATTGTTGCATGCCGAAAATACGAAAGAAAAAGAATCAGAGACGGGTAAAGGGTGAGGGTAGAAAC
Source organism: Latrodectus geometricus (assembly GCA_026290005.1). Taxonomy (NCBI): domain Eukaryota; kingdom Metazoa; phylum Arthropoda; class Arachnida; order Araneae; family Theridiidae; genus Latrodectus; species Latrodectus geometricus. Next base: position 346,277 of record JAPDSC010120625.1, on the reverse strand, counting down.
AATCACTCTCCTGAGGATCCGGATTAATACCTGACGCCTAAGGCAACAAAGCAGTTCTCCCGAATCAATAAAGGAAGTCAGTAAAATATTTGTTCCATTCTTCTGATACAAAAAGAGTATTCTTCCCCTTTTTTTTTCTCTTTATGCCAAAGAAAGAAACATCATGTGCAAAATATTGAAGAATAAACAATGTTCTTCCCTTCAGGATTCGGATAAAAAGTATTTATGCTCAGGGATTTTTCTGTGTGTAACTATATTTTTATTATTTATTCCAGTGAATCAGTAGACCAAACGCGCAGATTCAGATGGAAAAAGTAAACCATGGCAGAATGGGCAAATAATAATTTATGAAGAATTCTGTCGATATATTATATTTACAAATCCCCAGACATAGCCCCCAGATGAGCGGGAAAAACCTCAAGCAGGAGTCGTGCGCATTATTAATGGGTTTCTGTTAACTCCGGCGTGAATTTGTAGTTTTTTTTAGCAGTTTTAGCTCTAGATTTTTGTCCGTTAAATAGATTTCTTTTCCCAAAAGAATCACCCAAAGTAGATTACTCTTCGTATAGTAAGAAAAGTTTAGAAAAAACCATGTTTTACATTATTTATGATTTTGCTATCTGTAATTTAAAAATCTTGTTTTCCAATAGTTGTATCTAGAAAAAGTGACAAAATTAGATTAAAAATTCCCTTAATCGTGTTTCATATGTAACTAAAATTCATCTCAATCCTTTTCTTTCAGAAGTTGTTGCATTTTTCATTTTAGTATCGCTTTTCAATAACATGTTCAAAAAATTTTAACTTTGTAAAATATATATAATTTTTTTTTATATAAAAGATAGAAGATTAAAAATCTTAGTATAGTATGTACGAAATGTTTAATATCAAATACTTGTTAATTCTCTTGCAGTTTAGGACTTAGATATTAAAAATTTAGTATACAGATTTTTACTGGGAATAATTGTGAGTGTAATTCTCGACTACGATACAATGATTGAAAACAATGAAAATCTCAATAAATTTCTAAGTATTTGCTTATTCTCTTCATTTAAAAATATATAATTTCATTTTAAGCGTTGACATCAAACCAGTTACTGTATACTTATGGAATGGTTTGAACATTTGATATTTGCTTAGAAAATATGTAGAAAAAGCAGCATTGACCAACACTTTTGATTTTTTTGGGGTGTAAGTTGAATATGCAAACAAGTTCGATTTGAATAAGTTCTTAATTTCTTAAGATATGTATATTTAAGACAATTCTGAAACATTTTGTCTCTTCTTATTACATTAATTTTACTAACTTATTTAAAATATAAAATTAAATAAGAGTATATTTAATAGAACTTGCATTTCTTATTTATAAGAAGCTTAAATCATTTTAAAATAGAAGTTTGTTTTAGCAAAATACTATAAATAGTATAAAGAGATAAACAATAATCTTTCGTGCAAAAAAGTTCAATGCAAAATTTTCATTATTATTTTTCTTTTTTAGTGGGAGAAAAGAGAATTACACAATATTAACTTTATTTGTTTTTTCGGTACATTTAAGCACAAATATTTTGTTAATATAATGTCTCTCTATTACCTATTATGACTAGTTTTGATATCCGATTTAACTGGTAATGATTAAAATATGAAATTTCAATAATTAAAATATTTTTATCCACATAGTTAAAAATATTCCGTATATTAAAAATATAGATTGACGATGTTTTACAATGTCTGAAAAAATAATTTTCAGGACAAAGGATTATACATTTTTAGATTTAACCATCTAAACTTTTTTTTTTTTAGACAGTTACTTTTAATCTTGATAAGCTTGGTTTCAAAATTTTGGAGTTGCAATATTCTACAACAATTTTAATGCAAAACTAACTTGTTAACTGGATGAACATTTGTAAGGATATAATAGTAATTTGAAACAAATTCTTAAAGTATAATTTTTCATTTAAAAGCAAATAATGTGTTTCATTATTTTCACGACAAATGAAATCGCTATTCAATTATTTGAAAATTGTCCCTTAGAAACATTTATTTGATGAGAATAAAAGAGGAACTCAAATGAAGTACACAATTAAAGGTATATTATACATATGTGAATAATTTAAAATTGTAACTACATAATATTATTATCAAAATGCTAATACAAATTGTGGATAAAAATTTGGGACGTATGGAATAAATAATTTTATCCAAATGTTTTGCAACCTATATTTTAAATGTAATGAAAAGATACTATATGTCATGTTACATACGTTATATATTTATATTATCATTGCTTGACTGAAGTTCGGAATTTGTAATAGACATTTTAAATACTATGATAAGGAAAAAACTTTATGGAGTTAGACAGCTGGACTTTTTTTCCAGTTACTCGTTTATTTAAAGGACCACAGGTGCCGATACTGTTTAGCAAATAGCCTTAAAAATCTATTTCCAGGCATTCATTTCCTTTGCCTAGACAATTTGCACTCCAGGCACGTTCTTTAGATCTTTTGTTGGTCAGTCTAGATTCAATGAGATCAAGATCAGGGTTTGACGTCTTTATTTTTCCTTCTACTTGGAACGCAGGTGATAAGAATCTGAACAAAGTTTTTGGAATCTTATTTATAGCGAAAGAATATTACAGAGACCCAGATGCTTTTTACCAATATCTATATTTCTTTTATGTATATAACATATATTATTACAGATTCCAGACATACATAAGATACAGAAGATTTTGAGGTTTTGCTGACTTTGGATCTACTTTTATTTTAGAAAATGAATGGGTGGATATGAATATTTCACATTTATTTGAGGAGTATATTATCCTTTTTGTTATATTTAAATACATTGGATAAATTTGGATATGGAAAAGTCTGGAAACATTAACTTTGAGTTAAAAAAAAATCAGGGAATGTAATGCTTGTATTTAATAAAAATAAAAACTATCAGTTTTTATATTTTAATTTATGTTAAAGTAAAGACCATAACTAGTTGGATAATGATTAATTAAATTTTAAATATTTAGAAGAATTATTTATTATACTCTTTAAAAAGTTCAAATGAAATTAAGGATAGAAGTTAAATATTATGCTTATTTGTTGATTTATCTATCAACCGCTTCATCTTTAATAATTATAAACGTTTCCTTTTGTATGCAGAAACATTTTTATCTATTTTTATACTTTAGAAAGTTTTGTAAATAAATATGAAGCATCTAAAAATTTATTAATGGTTTGTTTTTAATATCAAAGAATTCTTGTGGCACACTCGACTCTTGTTGATAAATAAATTTTATTTTTTACAATTTTAAATTATTTTAAAATTTTTAAGTAAATATGATTTATTATCCGACTTTCTTCATTAGTAGTGTAAATTTTTCGTGCTTATATAATTATAACAATTTTTTCTCATAAAAATATATATATGTATATAATTTAGGCAAATTCTTCTTCATTTTTATTATTTTCTCATTTACTGATCTTATTTTAAAACTGACATGTCTCGACGAGAGTTTCTATATTAAAATATTATTTTTTATCGTCCATTTTCGGTCTTACTACTGAATTTAAAATATTTCATTACAATACTTAAAATAAAATCAAGTTTCAATAATTGATGTAATTTTAATTTACAATTTTTATTGTTAAGTTAAATGTACCATATTTTCTAAATATCTTTTGTAATAACATTATAGTAAAATTTAGTTTTTGATTTCAATTAAATCAGAGACATTCTTATATAAAAATATATTTAATATAATTCAATTCTTAAAACATACCCAGAATATACCCTGAAATCTTTATTGAAACGAACTTTTGAGTTTTTGTTCTGGTGTAACAAGATGTATATTCTTTATAATCGAGACATAACATGACAGGATATTGTCTTTTCCAATGATTATCACCATTTGTTAAGAAAATATTTTGCAGAAACATACTGTTATGTTACAAAAATTGTGATCAAAAATTTTAAATTGTGGTTTCATAAGGTTTTTAAAGTTATTGCAGTCAAAATTGATCTTGATTTTTCTTTTTTTGGTAAAATATATACAAATTAAGTGAACTTCTTTCTCACCATAAGTATAATTTTCATTTGTAATTAATAAAAAGATTGTTAATAAGAAATAAATAATTTTTTCTTTAACGCATTTATAAATAAACTAATTTTATATCAAACAGATGTATTTCTATACAGATACAAGAAATTTTTTTTGTGTGAAAATAATGTTAAAGCAGTTTTGCAGGCAGACTCTGAAACATCTTCTACAGCTCTGAGAATTCCCCTTTGGAAAACTATGTCGCTTATTGGTTTCCAGATACCTGTAAAAGAACGGTGATTTGTGGACAACAAAGAGGTCCAAACAGTTATTAAAGATTGGTTCCATAGGTGAATCAGAAATTTCATCACATAGGATATCCTTCCTTTCATGAAACATTGGATAATTGTTTCTCCCATCAAAGTATCTATTTTGGAATATTCTGTCATACCAATAAAGATAGCTTTTATATTTTGACTGCAATAACTTGGTATTAATCTTTGATTTTAGTATCTAAACATCTTCAGTAGATCTTGCATCTAATGGACAATGGGTTATACGCCATTGATCTACTTGTAGAGAGACCATCTTGCAAGTAGATGAATGGCAAGTATTATTTACAGATTGTTTATCCTGAGGCTTTTCCTACCCAATACAAAGAATTTTTTTTTCACTTTGACTGAATAAAATTGTTTTTTTAACCTTGATAAGCTGTTAATTGGATATAATTAAATATTAGCTAAAAATGACTTGTGAATGAAATCCGAGCCATTTGCATCCTTATACGATGTACTGTAATGTTATTTTCATAAAAGTTAATTCATAAAGGTTTTTGTACCTACCTTCTTTATCTTTGATTAAAAAATTTAATTCAATTTACTTTATGTGTTTATGTTTTTAATCCATGTGTATAATTAGTATGTATAAATTATTAATAATTCTGGGTAATACATCATTCATAATTGTCAGTCTTGATTGTCTGTTTGAGATGCAACAAAAAACGGAATTACAACCATGTTGATTGACTTAAAGACAATTATTAAATTATAATTATTTAATCATTAAAGGCAGCTTTTAGTAATTATTTGAAGTGCGTAATTCATAGTCTGGATATATGAACCTGGCTAGTAAACAAAATTCAGTCTATCAGTTTTATACTAAATGCAAAACTGAAAAAAATAGCAGTGATTACTGCAAAAAACCTATTTGTGGAATGAAAGTTCAATGAATATGAATTTACCCACGTGAATTTGTCCACTATCTAGAATGCTACAACCTATTGTATACAGTTTACCATGACTTAGTTATGGTACAATGATTTTTGGATCAGAATATCCAGTGTTTGAATCATATCTGATTCATCGCATCAAGCATCGCCTATCTCATGTTGTTCAATATTATCATATTGAACAACATGAGATAGGCGATGCTTTTATATTTCCAGCATGCATGTCTGTTAAGGTGATGGATAGGCAGTTTATTGGCTTTATCCTGTTGAAATGAGAAAACTCGACCTATTATCTGTTAAACGTGCTCTAAATAGGCAATACTCTGCTAAATGGCTAAGTATATTTTCTACTTTTTATTGTTTAATTGTCCTCTAAGAAATGGTAAAACCAAGTCAAAACTTAACTTTTTTTAGGATTTTAAAGAAAATAATGTTACCCTTGGAATGTATGACTATTATTATTATTTTAATCATTATTCACATGAGTGTATTTATCAGCAAAAGGTTATAACTTGTACAAATGACTGTCGATATATTGACTAATTTTTTGCTGTATTTATTCTTAAAGCAGATTTCCAATACATTTGTAAGGTGGACTTAGCAAAAATCCTTATATATGTATAGTAGCCAGTTTACTTTAATATTTTAGGTTTGTAATCAAAAGGAGGGTGCACGAGAGCCGTTTCTGATGGAAGGGCACCAATCTAATAACCAATAATTACAGTACGAGTCTTCTAACTGCTAATTGCTAAATATACGTATATTAGCCTCAATAAAACTAAGTTTGGTACGTTTTATCACTTTACGAATTTGTATTATATTAATTATTAAAATGATATATATTGTGCGTTTCCAATTGTTATTTCTGTAAGTTGAGCTATATTGGATAACTTGAGTATATATCAAGTAAAAACTTTAAAATTCTCAATTTTCTATTGGTCAATTGAATCACATGTTGTCTTCCAATTCTTTGTATTAAATTCACGGTAACATTATTCAATGGTCTTTTATGTTCACGATAATTTCGTGCCTCATATTGAAAATAAAACTTGTCTATTTTTGTGGTGTTGATATTATTCTTTTGTAAAACTCATACCGAGATTTTAGGCAATCGAACGTGTATGACAAATGCCATGTTATAGATTACAACTAGAAAAAGTGTTATTAAGTCTAAATTACTAAATATTGAAAAATAAATCAAAGATTTTAAATTCAAAAATTTAAGACTGATTTAAATATTCAATGTAAATTCCTAATCATTTAGGCTTTAGAAATACGCTTAAATATTTTTCAAAAATATACCTAATATAAAATCTCTAATAAATTCATAAAAAATTATTTTTATTATTTTATTAGAGATACGTAATAAATTCATAAAATATTTTAAAGAGCGAATGCTATTCTATAATACATAAAATAGAATTCTACCAATTGGTTTTTTATACTTTAAATTTTCTTTTCAAATAACAATACTCATTTTTAACAAAACTGTGAAATAACATGCTTATTATGTGTGCTTCAATTAATAATTGTATAAATAAAAAAAACATTTTTATTCAGAAAAATTTAAATATTGCTGTTTCTGTAGATGGAATTTGTATCAAAATACTTCAGTTGTAAATTAACAAAAAAAAAAAACCCTTAAAAGCCGCTGAACAATATATATATATATATATATATATATATATATATATATATATATATAAATTCCTCAAAGTTCCATTATTTAATAGGTTTTCATTGGAAAATATTGTATTATTTCATTTCAGACTTTTATAAAAAATTTAATGTGATATTGTTTGATTGTAATAAATATAAATTTAAGCTGATAAGAAACGCAAACAAAATGAAAATTTAAACATGTGATATAAATATTTCACAACGAAGTCTTTTGAAATATTACATAGATCTCTGAATATTTTACCATTTTTTCAGAATTTACTCTTTTCCACTCTAAATGGAAATTTGAAATATGAAGGTGTTGAACCAACTGGCGATCACTTTTATTGACATATCCACGTTATTTGACAAGTTTTTGTCTTTGAGCTGTCTTTATCTGCAAAGCTCCTGTGATGGAGCCTCAGGCGGATCTTGTACGAAAATTCATTCCGTCGTCTCTCTCTCATACAGATGTGTACTGGGCAAGTTTACTTTAGATCTTAAATGTGAAATGAATTTCAGATGTGGCGGACAGATTTGGCAGATTTACTTCCTCGAGAAGTTTCATTTTAAGGAAATCGATGTGAAATTATTGCATAAGTGATTCTATCATTGCTTTAATTTACAATTTAATTTATACATTATATTTTTAGAATGTTTAGTTTAAATTAAATGAATTTTACCAGTGTAAAAATTTTATTATTACTATTTTTAGGTATTCTAGGAGTTTTTCAAAGGTTATTTTTAAAATTTTGGAAAATATGAAAAATTAAAAAGAAATATTAGTATACTCACATATAATGTATTTTTGATTCCATTTTGGTGAAGTTGAAAAGATTTAAATATCAGTTTTTCATATATTCAACGATAGTTATAAGCAGTAATATTTTCTTAGCAAAGAAATATAAAGAAAAAACATTGTTTTCAATGTATCACTTGATCTACACTAATTAGGAATTCAATAGCAATTAATAACTGGTATCAATTTAAAAATCGCTTAATTTTGAAATGATAAGAACTCAATCCTATTTAAATACACAGCACAAAACAATTAAAGGACATTGTAAATTTTTATAAAATAAAGAGATGAGCGAATTTTTTTTTTTTTTTGCTGAAAACGGAAGAAGAGAATCACAATTTCAAATTGTGAAGTATGCTAATTTTAAGTTCACCGTCAAAAACGTCGCTTCAGTGGCAGTGCATGAAATTTGACTTTCAACTGAATGAAAGACAATGAAGGCAAGGGTAATCGGCATTCAGTGACTGCTTTGTTTCGATGAGTACGATGTCTCAGCGAAGTCATTTAACCAATTCAGAAGCTTGGATAGGTGTTGGTAGGTTAAATGGGGGCTACACTCAAGCCGAAGTTCGCAAGCCATTGGAGTGCCTCAAAATGCGATTTCCAGGATCTGGAACCGTTTTTTGGAGACTGGAAGTGCAGCTGAAGATCAGGGCAAGGTCGTATACCGGCAAAAACGCCCAATGCAGATCATTATTTAGTGTTAACGGCTCAGAGACACCGAAATATGAACACTACTTCTTCTCCAACAACACCTCCTCTAGGCGACTGACACCATGGTTTCAACTCAGACTGTCCGAAACCGGTTCCATAGTGTAGGACTGCATGCTCAACAACCAATGGTAGTGTTAAACTAACATCAAGGCATCGTCGCGACAGTAGGGAGTGGGCAACATAGCATGTGATTTAAAGGAGAATTGAATTTAGCAATATTCTTTTTTCTGTTCATCCTGATAATAGGTGTATTTTCATCTGGAGGGACCGTGGCAGTAGGAACAATCCTGCGTTTGTACACGAAAATGTCAGATTTGGTGGTCGGGGAGTGGTGGTGTATGGTGGCATCTCCATGGACGAACTCACAGACCTCTATATCATTCGAGATGGACCTATGACTGGTTGCCGATATAGGGATGAGATCCTCAGAATTATTGTAGTACCTTACGCTGCAGCAATCGGAGGTTAATTCATTTTAATGGATGATAACTGCAGGCCACATCTTGCTAACCTGGTGGAGGATTTCCTTTTTGAGGAAGGAATCGTAAGAATTGAATGGCCAGCGTGTTCTCCTGACATGAATCCAATAGAGCACGTTTGGGACGCTCAAGGAAGACGAGTTGCTGACCACCAACCACTTCCACAAACTCTCCAAGAACTGGAAAGAACTCTTCTGGAAGAGTGGGACAGGTATACCCCAACTCGTGATTAATAGCCTCATTGACTCCATGTCTCAAAGGTGTTCAACGGTGCTGGCTGTACGTGGAAACCATACCCCCCTACTGAAAAAGAGTTCCTTTGAAGAAAACGCCTTTTATTATTCTTTTTTTTCTCATAAGCACAAATTATGTGTTTTTCCTTTTGTACACAAATGCGAGATAAAAAAGCATTTTTTTTTCACCAAACATGTGTAATTTATTCTCATATAACCTACCACGTCTGTCGACCATGTATCAATAATCTAAAAAATTTCTTAGACACAAGATCCACCAAAAACTACAATATCCTTTAATTGTTTAGAGCAGTGTACATCACTCTCGGGAGAAAATGTTTGTCTACATCCTAAATAAGTAATAATCTTATCAGTTGTACTTATCAGGATGGTATGATAAAATAAGTTCTTATCTTATCATACCATCCTGAACAATACCAACTTTTAATGAGTTAAACTTCATTAATTGTGATAGCCTCTGAATTATTTTGAAGCACAATCAAATAATGAAGTCGATATTTCAGTTAGTATAATTAATATCACATCAGAAGAAATAAATAAGTAAATATGAAACATTTTATAAAGTACAACAATCTAATTGAGACAAAAATGATGTAATCAATTTCTCTACAAAATATTTGGTTGAGAACGTTTGTTTTATTTTTCAGAAATCCTAAATATATAAATCCACAATCATTCAATTACGCAATTTGAATTTTTCTCTAATTAATCATATTCAAATTTTATTTGAACACGAAACTATCATTTCGTGTTAAATGAAATTTGAATATGATTAAATGAGCCTGGGTTCAAGTTTTCCCAAGTTTAGAACCATAACTTCTGAAATTATATAATAATCAGATAGTTTGAAATTAAGTTGCAATAAAATTCTACTACCAATTGTATAAAATTTTAAAAGGATTTCTGCTTTCCATTTAGCCTACATAACCACCTCATACTCATAAGAACAGAATAATTTCAATTCTCGTCACTTAGAAGCCCATAGCTTTACTACACTTGCGGAAACATATGGTGAGAAGAACAATGATAGGTCTCAGCAGATAACTTTTAGTACAAAATGAGCTTCAAACTATCTTTACTACTCGTAGGTAGATAAAAATCATTCCACTAATTTTGACACTGTACACGGTGTCTGCTCCAAGGGTTCTGTTTTCTTGCCAGACACATACTGAATGAGATTGCCTTCAAAATATTTTAGATTTTAATATTTTTAAGTAACATAGCGGGAACCTAGATACTGATAAAAAATACTGCTAAACTTATTTGGCAAACAGCATAAATCCGTTCGATCTTCCTCCAAAACTGCTTTTGAGTTTTAAGATTCATCATTGAGGACAGCGTATCAGCAGATCATTGTTTTAAGGCACTTATATACTCCATGAAAATTTTACAAATTCACTCCGATTTTCTAGATTTCGTTCATCACTTTTATTATGTTCATCACTCAGAATATATGCAGAATAATCAAGAAGGAAAATGTTTAATTCCACTATCTAAAATAACGAAACATTCATTATTATCGTCGTAGCAAATAAAGGTAAATTTCTGGATAAAGGAAAAATATTAGTTTAGGGAAAAAGTAATCCATTATTTTTTAGGTAAACGTCTGTAGTGATCGATATCTCGTGAGGTATCTATCAAACACTTTCAGATTTATGCTCGTTGGAAAGGTGACATTTGACACTAAAATATCCTCTTGCGGTTTTTTGTTTGATTAATTAAGTTACGAGTACAAGGTTTTAAAAATGGAAGACAACAAACAGAAATTCGATACATTTTCGTTTTTCTCTTGTAACGGCGAAAAAGATAGCCGGGTGGCTAAAATTGTGAAAGGTGTTTATCGTCCTATATAAGACTGTAACAACAAGTTACGTACAATTTTTGTTCCGTCGATTTCGTTCGGGTATTTTTGAGATGATGCATCTCGCATGTGGATACAGCATCGTCGAAAATGTCTATACTATATCAAAAATGATCGAAGTTAACCGCATGTCAGCAGTCGTAACGCGCAAGACCTAAAAATCTACATGAAAGCTGTTTTAAATTTTTTTTACAAAGTGAATCCAAAAGAAGTTACATAAAGTTCACGTAAAAATAAGGGATTTCTTTTTCCCCAAACTAATATTATATTATGATATAAATATATTTATTAAAATTTTAAACATCGCAATGTAAATATTTTTTAGTTTTTATCAAATTTATTATCATTTATTACATATTGTAATCAATTACTTTTTGGCATTTTTTTATTTAGGAAATTTTTAAAAATCTAGGCTAAGTTTTATGAAAATTTATATTAAATGGGGGAATAACTAAGAAATTTAATAATAATGAAGTATAGATTACTAAGAAATTTAATTTAGCTAAGAGATAACTAAGAAATAAACTAAATAAAGATAACTGAAAAATTTAATATTAAAAATAATAAAGAATCTAACATTTTAGGCACTGCTGCCAATTAAAATTATAACACCATGAATAAAAATAAATGAAAAACATGTTAATTGTTTGTAAACAATATTTGACATATTGAACAAATGATTAAATTTGCAAACAAGTAGGAAGTTTAAAGTGGTGCGAAATTAGTGGAAATAGTAGCACCTCTGGCAATTAAAACTAACCTTTGCCAAATAGGCATTAAGTTGAACTAATCTTGAATGACAGAAAAGAAAGAAACCATTTCATTCGCTTCAGGTTTAGGCCACTCTTCATCAATGGTGGTATTTAAAGATGAGCTGAAAACTAATCTCTAAACGACACATCACCAGATGTTACTGCGTTTCATATGAGTTGAATATGGGGCACAAGACTCCCGTTAAGAATTCAGAAATGCACTGATTGCCATTGAAACTACCATAAATCGAAATAAAGTTCCTGCCGTGTACTCAATGGGTACACATATTAAAACACCAGGTGGGAGGCCCCTAACATGATATCGAATGAACATTTTCCTTAGAATATCTAGATAAGCATGTGACTTTCAGAATGCTTGTCAAATAATGGAGACTTATCTGAAAAAGTGACATTGCATCAGTTTTATATCTGGATTTGTCATTGGTTGCACCAGTATCGTCGTCTATTTCTGAGCTGCACTGGCAAACATGGCCGTAGTATTGGTCTGTTTGCTGTAAGCCCCTGTTACTCCAAATGTCTTCATACAATATAAATAAATGCTAAAAATTGTAAACAAGCCCATTTTCTGACTAATTGTGGGTGATGTGGTTCCACAGTTTTGCATCAACTGTATTTTCAAATTTTTACTTTTTTACATGTGATTTTGACTGTCGAAAGATCATTCCATCCTGGTGTCGCAATTTTAATATCCAGTAGTGTATAAATTTTGTTTCTTCCTTAGGTTATTTTTGGAAGTCAAAAAATTAATTTTATAAAAATTGAACACATATTTATAATTTAAAATATTAAAACAAGTTCGTGTTGAACTATTCATATTAATTAAAAATAATTTGATATATTTGATCTTCAAGTTGTTTAGAGTAAAGTATCATTGTACAAAATATATATATATATATATATATATATATATATAATTATTACTTATATGATTCTGATGAAAATCACTAATAATGAAAAGGAAGTTGCTTTTTACGTAAAAGCATTATAAAACAATTTGCTTACAAAACTACTTTATTTAAGATTATCACGTAAAATTGCGGTGGAATATATTATTTGCATTTATTATGTATATTACATTGCAAAATTTCAGTAGCGTTAAATACAACTGATTTATGAGATAAATTTCATTAGATAAATATTTGGGAAGTTTGTCTCTTTTTCACATTAGTGAACAGTTTTTTTTCAGTTATAGTTAAAAACAACTATTACATATTAGGGAATTAGCTTTGTAGAAGCAAAAATAAAAAAGTAAAAATTTCATCTAGTAGATTTCTTTGTATCGTTACAGACCCTTTATGGATACATGGTTCTTTATATCTCTCTTTTGTACAAAAATTCTTCTCTTAACTTTTGAAACGAATCCTGTGTTCTAATGATAAAACTTCATATCTCTGACACAGAAAATTATTTAAAAAAATTTTTACCTCTGATAAAAATCCATAATTTTCCTTCTTTAATTTTTTTTATTGAGATTTGTATATCTACCATATTTCCGGAAACACTTTGGTTTGTGTATAATAGTTTGTATATGTTGTTCAAACTTCGTATAAGCATATAAGAATATTGCACAATATTATCAAAATCATCCCTAAATTTGTGCTCAAAAATATTTTATATTCACCTATTTTGAAGAACATTTTCAGCAGTTGGTGAACACGTAAAAATATTAATTTTACTAACTTATTTGAATTCTAACATTCTATGAATACAACACTAGAACATAAACAAAATGACAATTTACATATAGCATTTCTAATTATAATTTTAATCTTAATTTTTTTCAAGTTCATATTCCTTAGCCAAATATCTAGAAAATTGTCTATATTCTCCCAGAATATAAAACTTCATTTCTTTTGAATTCGGTTTTAACATTTATAACCAAGAAAGCAGAACTTTTAATGTAACATAACACTATTATTGAGGTTACTTTTTATTTAGTAACACTTAATGAAATCTCAGTTTAACTAATAATAACACTACAGCTTAATAAAATTATTAAATCAAATTGAAAAAACCACTCATGAAGTGATTTTATATTACTAATCATTATAAGAGAGAATTTATAAAAAGACGCATTGCATCAATTAATTGTTTTAAAAGAACGATTACATTTTATTGAGGAAACATATATTTGTTTTTAAAAAGACACAAAGGAATTGAAACTTATGTATTAAATAAATCAAAAGTCAGTCTGAAAATGTCCTAAAGCATTATAAAGAAGAAAGTAATTGTCTAGTTATATAAATCAAATCACCAATTTATAATCAGATAATTATCTTCTGAATGAAATATTTTCATGCGGTGATTTAAATTCTAAATATAATACCCCTAATAAACTGAATTTATGAGTTGTATTAGGAAATATGATTTAACGTAGACAATGAAACTTAATTTTCTATGTGAATTACATTTCTTACTGTAGATGATATTAAGTAAATATTTTCTTAGTCTTTAATTTCTCTCAGCAAGTTTTAAGTCCACATTGATTTAGATTATTCATTCAAACTGTGCAATCCTACCACCTGTTCATGCCATGATAAAAAATTCCTCTAATTTAAAAAACACAGTACTCTAGATAATTGTAATTTAAAAATAAAAGCAACAATTAGAGCCTTAAATTTATATCACTATTATTTTAGATTAGACTTTGCATAATGTTTTCTATACTCCACTTTTATTTAAATGTAATTTTCTTTTTAAACCTTATAAATAAATTTTATCTCTTTTTTTATCATACATATAATTACCAACAAAACTGTAAATTTCGGATATTGCAACTAATATTTTCCTTTGATATTCAAAGGAATTTTGGCCACATAAACACATATTTGTTTTATTCATGTGGATGATTTAAAAAAAAGGAATTTGTTATTTCTTAAATCCAGACATTTTTGATACCAGAATAAATGATTAAATTTTAGTTCACTCTCTAATATGAATGTGTACATTATTTTAAGTGCATTATAAATTCTTAAAAGGAGATCTATTTGGCACTGTCGTTTTGCGTTAATTTATTCATATTTTTGCTAAGATAATTTTAGCAATTTCAATTTTTAAATAAGGATAGGAAGAAAATGCTGTGTTTTTTTAAAATTGATTTCTTTATATTCTAAATATTGATTAATCGTGTAGTTAAATTAAAGAAAATATTATATGATCTGTTGAATTATTAATGTTATAGTTTATTAATGATATATTAAATAAGCAACTATGTGAGTTAGAAAAAGTTTTGCAATAGCATAAACACAATAGAAATTCAAAATAATTTTATTAACATATTTTGCATAATCATGCAAAAGAAATTAATATTACATGTGATAAAATAATTGAACTGTAATTAACATGAAAGCAAGTAATATAACTAACACTTGTAAAATAATTTCATACAGATGATTCATAAAATGTAAAAAATATCATTTTTTGGATGCATTTTACAATAACAAAACTAGGGATTAATTAGTTTTATTTTTCACAGAATAGAGTAACACCTTACTAACTTTCAAGGAAAGTCATCCATATTTTGCTGAAAAATTTTAATCTCAATTTTTAATGTAGTGCTTGTTTTTTATTCTATAATTCTGACTGGTATCACAACATATAGGATGTGCAAAAAGTTGCTTAAAACTCCTCACGGAAAGAAACAGAAATTTGAACTAACGTTAAATATTTAAATGGAATCTGATATGTTATTTAATTTTTTTATTTAGAGAATAGAGGCATACAGAATATTTTAATGGTATTGTAAAATTTCATAAGCATTTATCTCTCTTAAACTTATCATTTTAAGTAAATGTAAGCCAAGTGGATGATCTAAATGTAACAAAAAGAAATAATACTGTCTGGCGCTTGATAATCTCAATTGTTAAGCATAATGAAGCACAAATGTGAATGTGCTCAGAACTCGCTCCTTTCAACAGAGAATAAGTAAGTGGTTCTACTATGATATATATCATATTATATTTTTAATTCATCCTCTCGTTTCTGTGGAAAAATGATTAAAACATTTTCATAAATAACTTGAACAATCTGGTTTAAATTGTTTTATGATTTAAAATAACTTTCATCCAATTTTCAGGATATGCCATGCTTCAGGGGAATACGTTTCTTTGGATGTAGTTAGTGCTCTAGTAAATAATATTCCTCTTAGAATATATATGATTTACATCGATTATTAAAATTATTTAATTTTTTCACAGCCTAACGAGAGACTTAAGAATTATAAATACATTGCATTTTCATTATTGTCTTCGTCATTAGCATAAATATTTGAAATAATTTAAAATGGAAAAATAATATTTATTGGAACTTCAGTGAAGTGTTCAATAGTGTTAAATTTAGTAATGTTTAGTTAATTTTTATATGTAATTAAAATTTGTGTATATCAGAAACAAATAAACATTATAATTATTGAAACAAATAAGCATTATTATACATGAATCAAATATCGACAAAATCAACATTTTGTCAATATATAGAAATACCATCTGATATCTTGATGAACCTCATGAAAAATATGTTAAGACATCATGATTCTACTAACATAGAAACTGTAATTATCTATTTAAATAATACTAATGGTAAAGAGAGATTATTTGAATATTTACAAAAGCTTTTTCTTATACATACTTTATTATTAAATAATGACACATCAATATTTTATAGCATCTTAGCTATATCGCTTGTTTTTAATAAATAGCTTGTTAACTTAGGCATTCTCTTAAGATAAAAGGAGTTATTTTCTGATACTATAATTTGCAGTTTAAATCATAAAAATAATTAAGTCAGATATATCACTTGATTAAATCAACTTTCTGGAGGGGATAAAGCTTTGAATAAGAAAATATATCTACATTTATAAGCTAATTTGTACACATACTTTTTACGTTTCGAAACATAATTTTAGATTATGCAAGCAAAAAATTATAATTTATTCTTTATAATGTGAGACTTATGACTCAAAACTTTATACAGGAGAAAATAGATCATTATAATTCAGAGCAGCTATAACCTTAAAATATTATTGATATGTTTTTATAACTAATAAACATTTAATTCCTAATTGAGTATTTTACTATAATTAAATAACATTCTTCCGATGATCACTAATGATACTAATGATTTTAAAATAATAAATAGCTTTAAAAATCAATGAAATGCTTTAGGCACTTATTTTTCTACATAAGAAAATGCATAGTTTTTCAATAAGTATGTACATTTGATTTTAAATCTGGCGTGTTGAAGCTCTATTTTTAATAAAAGAGAGTTCGAAGCCATATTAAAATTAAATTTTAATTAAGTTCAATAATAAAAATTCCTGAATAGTTTATCTTATTTTAGTATACCATTGATCGTTGCTTTAACATATATTCTTTTTCTAATCGAATAAATAATAGGATTTAGATGTTATAAAAAATTTTAAACTTTGAACAAATCAATGTTATTTATGAAATAAGATATCATTGTACTTGTATTTTTAATTAACACAGTATTTGCAATTAAGAAAGTCTACTACACAAACCACTACAATAATCGAATTCATTTTAGTAGTTTTTAAATGAGATGTTATTTGGAGATATTTACAAGCCAGATAATTAATCTCAGTGATATTGCATTATATTCCTAGTTCATTTAAAGGGCAAAAAATAATGACTGTGGTGAACTATGAAGAATATTAATTGTGAACAAAATACAATAATCAAACTAGCGTATTGAGATTCACCTAACTTGGTTCGCCACGTACTACTTTAATATTTTAACATTTTAATCTCTTTAATTAATGTTTTATTATTTATTGACTGCTTTAATATTTTATTCTTGAAGACTGAACTCATAGAGACCTACGTTTATAACAGAGTACTAAAAAATACAATTATTCTTGTGTTAAAAAAGGAAGCTGAACTTAAATACTTCAATAAAATGAAAGCCAGAATATATATGGTTGATTAAACTTTGGATTGAAATTACCTGTGGATAAATAAGGAATTTCACTTGTATGAATAATACTTGAAATATTAAAAAAAAATGTTAAGAAAATGATTAAGACAAATAAATATCATGAAATCGTAAGCCTTGTACAACGATAATTTACTTAGCAGTAAACAAAACTTTAAAAAAAATAAATTTAGAAATAAAAAATGCTTATATTGAAACTTACTCTTCTTTGATGAAATTTGCTGTAAAAATAATGACTTTGCACGTGATTTAATGAAGGAAAGTAATGTGATCGTATTATTATTTATCACTATACAATATTATGTGGACTATAAAATATTTCATTATTGAAACTTTATATTAGTACTTCAAATTGTTAAAAACATGGTATATGTGAAAAAATGTAACTTTAAGATACGTGATTATTTAATTGTATAAAAAGAAATAAAACATGACACATGACGATTTAGCTCTCCAAAATTACATCAATTTCCAGGCATAAAAAATGTTAGCATTTTAAAATACTAAGCATGTGTTAAATAATAGTTTTTTTTTCTTTCTTTTTTTTTTACATTTCAAGGAATACTTTTGAATCGTTTTTCGTTTGTACAGCGGATTTTGATTTTGCTTTCATCATAAACAGATTTGCATTAAATGAAATGTATTATGTATATTAAAAGAATTCTTTAAGCCATTTATTTGAGTTAATTAATAATTATTTGCTCAAAAGTATCATCTTGTTTTGAATTTTGTCATCATGTTAATAATTGTAGGTGGAACAGAATAGAAAAAATTTTAATTTTTGTATCGGACAAAATTTAAATATACCTTAGAGTATTTAAAAAAATGGTCTATAGATGGTTTCTTTCTATGCATTCAGAATAAAATTATTATTTAACTATTTAAGGACAAATAAAATGTAGCAGTATGAGGAATCAGACGTTTTTATTAGAGATATGATGATAATGTAAGCAAAAGTGTTTGTGAAACACAATATTGAAGAAAAAACAAACTATAAAATAGATTATTTTATAGTTTTTCCTGATTTACTTAAGATGACTCACTAATTTCAATATTCTAAATAATCTTGGCTATAATTTCCTTGCATATAAAAAAATACTATTCTTTTTATTTACAAATCATTGTCTTTTTATTAAAATATTAATAAAATTTAGCGACATTTAAATAATAGACATTTTAATAAAAAAAGAAAGGAAACAAATTGATTTTGATTAAATTTTTAAGCTGCTAAATACGTCATTGAATTCATAGAAGGAACTATTTGAATTTAATTACTTAATTTATTTTTTCTTGTAATCATGAACTGCTAAAATAAATAAGTCTTTGCTTCATTGCCATTTTATTTTTTTTTAATTTTTTAAAATGCAGTCTAAAACACATTGCTCTATTGACATTTCAACTTCTTGATAAAAATTATTCATTCATACAATGTTAAAAAAACCCATTTACAAGAACTTCTGATTTTCTTTTAATAGAAGAGATAATAGAGTATTGAAAATGCTTCATTTTTTCATAAATTGTATAAAAATATCTGCATTTTTTTGTTTATAAAAATATGCTTTAATACCACAATTAATAATTTATTTTCCAAGAATCATCAAAATAACTTAACTGGTTATGATAGTGAAAGATTATTACAGAAAGTTTCTCTCGTTACTTGAGGGAAATTCTGTGAAATATTTTCTTTACTTCATTTATTTTGGGTTATGAAATTACTGTTTTTGGCATTTTAATTTACCGTGTTTTAAAAGAGCTACTTGAGAAAGCGTGCGCCATTTATATTTCAAAGCAATCATGAGTACAAGAGAGAGAAAGAAGGAAGGAAGCAACGTAAATCCTTTTTGCAAATTCACCGCCAGAAAGTCGCCACTCTTTGATTAAGTTTGTAAGTTTGGCGATTAAGCAACAAATTTGGTGATTAAAATAATTTCGTTAAGTTGAAAATGAACGCATTTTTGCATTTTTCAAAAGTATTGATCAAGATTGTACCTTGATTAAAAGTGAAAGGAATTCCACTAAATATATTTTAGTATTTTGTTTGATATAAAATTAAATTCTGGTATTTTTAACTAGTTTTAAGAAATTGATTGAATTTTTTCGCAGTGATAAAAAAGTATTTAATGTATTATACGCTGTAAATTTCTCTTTAAAGTATTTTATCCTCCCAATCTTCTTAAGCCAACCTAAGTAATAATAATAGCAACTTAAGTAATAATAGCAATAAATTTCTTTTATATCCAAGAAATCTTAGAATTTTAACCCAGATCAACTATGAAGCTAACAGATTTTACTAATTAATAAACTGTAAAGTAATTTTAAGCACTCAAATTAATTATATGGAAAAAATATATTGCATAATGCCCAAATGATAGGATTTCTATTTTTCAGTAATACAAAGGGCAAGAATGATGGCACCTTATATAGTGGGCACTCGGTGTATTTTAACAGCCATCCCAGACCCGAAAATGGGTCTTCATAATTTAGAGGCAGGAACCAAGCAGGAGAACCCAGACTTAGACTGCCAAGACTTAGAGGGGGTTCATTTCACGTGGAAAACATTGCAAACTCAAAATATTTAACGTGCCCTAGCAGCCATTAGCAAACTTTACAAATCTTCGATTGGGTACGGATTTAGACTTATTGCCTCCCGAGAATGAATGGCCTAAGTAACCAGGCCACCGTGGTCTTGAAAAAATTAAGTAATTGAACAATTAAACGGAGATCAACTTCTCAAGTGCTTATACAAAATACGCTTTTTTTTTAATTTAAAACTAATTTTATTATAAGCTAATTTAACTAAAATTGATGCTCCGAAAAAATTTATGTTTATAAATGTACTCAATTCACAAATTTACATCATATAGGATATCTTTCAATTACTTTTAGTTAAAAACAAATGAATTTACTTTAATCTATATTATTTTACATCAGCAGATTTTTTTCAAGCCTATAGTATTTCATCAATATTTTTAACTTAAAAGTTTACTATGAGAGAGAAATTCAGAGAAACCTTCATTGAAGTATGGAAAATTGATTCAGGCTCATTCATTGATAGTTTCATTGATTCAGGCTCATTGATTTTAACTACACTATTTTACATTTCCTCAAAAATGATTCTACTGTGTTTTTAACAGAATTATCTCGAACATCTTTTACAAAAATTTCATTTTGGAGTTAAGTATAATATAAAGATCTATGAAATTTAAGAAAAATATTTTTTTTTAGCTATTAATCTTAAAACTTATTTATGTGAATATTAGTAATTTTTAATTTCCCTGATAACAAAGAAATATTACTTTTCTGAAGAAATTTTGATATTTCATTTAAGTTATAATTTTCAACTTATTTCAATTTTGAAATTACATAAAAAATTTGAGTAATCTGATTAGCAACGATAATTTTTTTTAGTTGAAGAGTTATTAGATCTATCATTGATTAAGTTTGGGATCCTCCTATTTACAGTCAGTATAATGTAACCAAAAGATACTTAATGGGTGGAAAATAATTTAATGAAGTATACGTCATAACTTTATTCAGATGCCAGATTATAAATTATCATTAATGAATGTGACTAGTTAATAATAGTACTTAAAAACAAATCAGCTCAAATATTGTTTTTCTGGAATATGTTATACTACAAATGTAAACCGGAAAATTATCATTATTGTTATTTTTGCTGTAATGATTAAATATAATTATGAAAATTTAAAATATATTTATAGGGAAGTTTTATATTTTTATTACTAATTACTTTATTTATTGGGCTTGGAGAAGTTTTGTTGATGACTGTAAATCTAACAGGTTTTACTTAAGTTATTTATGAAAAAATTGTACAAGTTATTTTTTTCCTGATTAATGTGATTCAAATTCATTGAAATCTAAATAATTCCTACTTTTTCACTGCTCATTTTTTATTTAAATGTTTTTAGTAGTGCAGCTTAAACATAATGAACAAAATACATCATTATCTGATACTAATTTTCTAGATCCTAAAATATTTTATAATTATTTTTGTTTTCTTAACCTTTTAGAAGGTAATGACCACAAGACAAGTATCTACCACTAATATTTTATTGAGACTAATAACAACAACAATTTACAAGTAGTATTTACAATGACTGTCGTTGATGATGGTACTTCTACTCTGTAGACTGATTCCTAACCACCGCACTTTCCGGTTGCTGGAACTGGGTATTTATATCAGCAAGGGAATCTACACGACACAAGCACGTCTATTGAACGTCGACTGCACTTAATTTTGATGATCCACTATGGCCCATCCAAATTACATCCTTGGACATTCATAAATGATCAAGTAGACCATCCAGAAGATGTCCATAAGATGTTTAACAGACAACCACCGCTAACAACTGGTGGATGTGTAACGGATATGGCGTCATATTACATTAGTAGTTTCATGATTCTGACATGGCAAAAAGGCTTGAGCTTTCAATCACTTACGAGTTTTTTTATTTTATTTTTTTTATTTTTTTTATAAATGGATGTTTCTTTTGCTTCAATTATTTTGATAACTAATTTTAAATTTCGTATTAAACTGAATTTGCTAAATAATAATTTATTTTAAAGTATTAAAAAGAAATCATTTTTAATTTGTTTAATTTAATTTTATATAGCATTAAAACTAATTTAATTTCAAACTGATAAATTTTAGTAAGCATTCTTATGAAAGAGTATAACTCCTTAGTTGTTGTCTTGTGCCAGCTGGCCAGTGTGTCTAGCTGGCAATTTGTGAACCCCTGCTCCACTTTTCCAAATGAACCGTTATCTGGTGTGGAGTCCGACTTTCTCAGTATACACAAGTATACTCAGGTACCTGCTTATATGGTATGCAATCATTCACAACCCATTTATACAAGGAAAAGGCAAAGGCAGGACAGAGATCAAATTCATCAATTCTCGAACCGTCCCCTCAGTTTCTCCTGATTATCCATTTATTTCATCCATTTATCTGCATTATTATTATAGACAGGGTGTTGGCAAATAACTCATTTATTTCCTGCAACAGGTAATTTTTCAGATTAATTTTATTTAAAGTATAACTCACCTTAAAGAAATATTGATAGATATAAGTAACTAGTTCTGTAAATAAAACAATTGACTGTTAAAACAAATAATAAAACAAATAATAAATGACAAATAAATAATAAAATAGTAAACTAACTGAAAATGACTCTTATACGCAAAAAAATGATCTGAAAAT
>JAPDSC010120625.1:299602-322910 GCA_026290005.1 Latrodectus geometricus | reverse complement strand
AACAAGTTTCAGTTATATAATTTATGAGATGGTTTTGAAAATAAATATACTTTAGTAACATAATTTCGTATCACGTTTTAGCGTCAGTTATTTTAGAGATTAGTTATAATAATTAGCTAATAAAATATGTAAAAAATAAAGGCTATATTATATCATTTTTTTTGGATAATCTTCTTAATTTAAATGCTCCATTAATAATGTACATTTATAATTACAATAATATTATGGGTAATTAAGTGCATAATTTGATACTATATTTTTATTTTATAGAAAATGTAATTTTCCAAGCAAATAAAAAACTGAGATCTAAAAGATGTCAGTTTTTAGATCTCAGTTTTTTATTTGTTCGGAATCAAATGAACTTAGTAATGAACTTTGACATCACTAAATTATATTTAAAACAATTGAATTAATTAATGTTATATTTTATACCTATATCAAACATATATTAATCATGCGATTGACTATTAATAATAATGGTTTTGCTAAACTATATTTTTTCTTTTAATTAACTATACAAAATGTTTTTAACATATAAATAATAAACCTTAACAGTTTACTTTAATATTAATTTTTTTCTAAAACTTTTATTTTTGTACCAGTTTTTCCTCGAAACAAAAACAAAAAAAAAACATTAGTGTACACAAGTAATATTTTAATAACACAAAACATTTTTTAGAAATGTCAAGTGTGCAAACAAATAAGCAAACAATCTAAATAACTCGGTTTAGAAGTAATGTGTGTTTAAATTTGCAGTAGTGCAAAGAAAAAGAACCCAGAAAAAGAGAGATCTTAAAGAATACGATACAATTTACCAAAATAAACTTATACAATCCACAAAACTTTCATTAAAATTATGAAAAGTATTGTAAAGTGTTTTTAAGCAATTGAATCATGTGTAAGTTGGTAAACTTTACAACTTCACAAGCTTCATATTTCCATTTAATAAAATTTCATAATAGATTTCGAGTATCAATTATTTAAACTAGTGTTAATGAAGCATTAAGCAAGCTGGTGATAGTTTCATACCTTCTCTTTTCAAGATAAACTACACCGGTTTCCAAAAATTAAGGAAAAAAATACAAAACTAGCAATTATTCTTACAAAAGTAAACCAATCTCAATGGAAATTGAACATGTTGTTAAGTAAAAGGAGCTTAACAATATGACATTCTATAATATACTGCAAATGCATTTAGAATACGTCATATCAGACGAGCTTAAAAATGTATGTCTCAGAGCAAGATGGCAATTGTCACCGCGTGTCTGAGAGTAGAAATCTGGTACAACAAAATTGTAACAATGGCCTTTGTCATCAATTGAGAGAACAATTTCGATGGCAAGCTATTGGGATATTAGAGGAAGGCACGAGCTAATGCCAATTGCTCGTGCCGTCATTGGCTGACAAATGCCAATTGCTGATATTTGTCATTGTGGTCATGAAGGAATAAAATTGCAACTTCGTCTAAACTCAAATACTCCGTCGCTGTAAGTTCCGAACGTTTGGTATCCAGATTAACCATGTGTCGAAATCTTCACAAACGTGGTCTTTATGCGAAGTTACCAATCATTTGCATTTCACAAATGTTACTCCATAGGGAGAACGTTTTCAATTGGCACTTCAACGTATTCACTGTACGCGTGATCAATGGAGGCCTGTTGTCTTAACGGATGAGTCCAAGTTTAGCCTCGAGAACGATAGAAGGTTCATTTTTATTTGGAAAGAACGTGAAACTCTTTTTCATCCTTTAAACATCTGTGAAAGATGCATACGGATCAGGCAGCATCTGTGTTTGGATGGTAACCCTTTGGAGGAACTCACTGATCCACGGGAAAAGACATGGAGGTCAGATCTTTTCCCGTGGAAATCCTATAGATCTGTAGCTCACACCTATAGAGATGACATCGGATACTTATTTGCGTTATTATGTCGGGCAATAGGTGATGCTTTCGTGCTACAGATGATAATGCTAGATCACACAGGATGTTTATCTTAGCAGGGATCAACTGACTACATGGTGTGGTCAGCTTGATCGTTGGACCTTAACCTAAGCGAGCATGTTTTGGAATGCTCTAGGACGATGTATAGCTGCACTCAATTCCTTCTCCTAGTACCCTTGTCAAGCTTGCAACTGCTTCGAAAGGACAATGGCTCTCACTACCTACACAATTAATAAACCACATAATTGAGAGCATCACACAACGCTGCATGTGTTGTATTGCTCCTCGGGAGGGATCATATACCATATTAAAGGTATTTTTCTTAAATCCAACTTACTTCTTTCATTTGTTCATTGTATATATACATGCTAATTTTTATAACACCATAATTTTCTGGTGATTTCTTTTTATGCTTTTTATACCTTCCTGTGCTTCCTGTGTGTTGTATAATGTGTATAAATTATATTAAATTCGTTTATAACTTTGTGCGTTATCGTAATTTTTGCTAATTTCCATTAATTTATCATAATTAATGTAAATCAGTCACGCATTGATATGAAAATGGTTATTTTTGGTTACCTTCAGACTATTTGCATCCACTCTTGGACATCAAATATCGAAGCAAACGCTGTTCTCTCGCTCGCGATCGTTTGATTTGTGAGAAACATTATGGAGTACTTAAATTAATGGCTAAAACTTAGACTTTCTGACATAACCTTTCTAGAACCTATAGCAGGAGTGATTTAGAAATCTGTTCATACATAAAATTAATTTATGGCAATAATTTCACAATTAAGGTTTGCTAAAGTGGAATATAGTTGAATGTATTTAGAGTTTCTATGATTTATTGAATTGATCACAAATGTGAACTGTTTACTTCATGGAGAAAATTTCAAACATAAGATATTAGTTGGTATCTCACGATTTCGTTATCCAGGATAAGGCAACTGTTTGAAATGGATTTGTATAAGAAAACATTAGCTTCAATAGTTCATATAGCCTAAGGTAACATTTGATTATCTGTTGTTTGTAATTACAAATCATAGTTAAAAATCCACTCTTTCACACAATTTAAATTAATAGACTATTTAAAATATTATTCATTCACACACACACACTGTGCTGAATATAATGTGTGATGTTTTATGTCTGTTTTTAATCTTATCTTCACATTAAGCAGAAATTATATGAATTGTCTGCTGTTATAAAGAAGTATTTTGAATAAAATTGTCTTATTACTTCTTTGTTATTACAGAAAAATATTTTGCATAACTTTATGCTAAGAAAATAAGGTAAGCGTATACCACGGTCACATAAAATCAGTTCAGGGCTTTTAACACTTATTATGTATTTTATATACTATCTAAAATATAAACCACTTTATTACGGAATAGAAATATTTAAATGACCATTTTTCATATTAAAATAATATTAGTAGATAAATATTTTATATTATAAACTTTTTTATTTTGGTGACAGTTTAAAATAATAATGTGAAATAGAAGCATGTATAAAATATAAGATTACAAGCAGGATTCAAAAAATTATTATTGTAGAAGGATTCCCTAAAGTGGACCCATATCTCTTTCGTTTTAAGTTATACTAGATATTGTGAGGTTTTGCGAAAATGTCAGGGAGATTGACTTGGAATTATAGGTCATAATTATTTTATTGCCTGTAAAGCATATGTCTACATTTAAAATTTGCAATCGAATCACTTAAATATTCTGAGTTATTGATAGAATGGTGTTTTCATTCTGCACAGCGATTTCTGGCCGTATACTCTTCACTAAACTTTTATTCCAATGACGAGCATTGGTCAATTGACCTTTTACCACACCAATGCCAGAAATTGCTACTCATCTAGCTTTACCCGATGGGCAATTGTGAACCAAGTCACGGAGGCAAGTAGCATTACTCTTGTCACACCACCACAAACCCGTTTATAGGGCTGACCATATTCATTCATCATCTCAGGAGAAAGTACAAAGAAAGAAAGAGAAAGGAATTGGCCGTGCCTGAGCAGGGGATTCAAAATCGGGACCAATAGGCTAGGAATCAGAAACGTTAACCACTCGGCCATTGGCTGGCCTCCTCACTACACTTTCCGAACAACTTTCTATAAAATTTTTAATAGAAAATCTGGAATCATTTCCTATGATCCAATAATTGTTTTTTCTCCAAAACTGACTGCAACACCTTGGAACTGATAGCCCAGGAAAATTTGATCTATTTCAACATACTCTGAGTGTTGACTTATTGAGATAATTTTTATAAATTATATGTCATAGTCAAGTGTTACAAGGTTGGGAATTCGAAAGATTTCTTAGAACACTTAATTATACGAATATAAAAGGAAAAAAATGACTGCTCATTTCCCTATGACATATTGGAGATCGGATCAAACACATACCCTCCAGTTCTGAAGAGCACAGTCCTACGACTAGAACAAGATAAGCACTCTGAATACTACAGATTTGGAACAAGGTCTCAAAATCTCTCAAGAAACAGATGTGAAACATATGCCAATGGCTAGCTTAGTAGTTCAATGTTATGAGATATACTGAGCACGATGAAGTAAAATTGGTCCAGGATTAAATTAAATGCTCAAATAAATATGGTTATCATGAAGAAAAGCAGTAAAAAAGTAGAAACTTATCAATTTCCTTTAAACGTTTCTGTATATTGTTAATAGAAAAATATTCATTGAACCGATTTTAAACTTATTTACAAGTGTGTGTAATTTACAATTTGTTCAGTTGAATAATTTATCGAGTATTCTTTTGTATATAATAACATCTCATACAGACATTTTATGTAATTAGATATAATATCCTTCAAAACTGAAATTATGAACCGAAATGGAAATACCGCATACTTTTAGGTGTTGAAGCTTACATGCAGCAAACTGTATTAAAAAATTAATTTTTGTAATCATAGGATTCGGTTACTTTATCTCTATTTTAAATAAAGTTTATAAAAAAGAAAAAAATCTATTGTGTGTCCTTTTTTTTTTTTGTTACGCAAATGTAAAAAATATTAATTTTCAGTTTAATTTTAAAATAAATTTGGTATTTTATTAGACGTGATAATCAAACATTACAATGAGGTCTAATACTTTTTCTATGTAATGCATTAAAAGGGCATGCTCTAAAGTATTAAATCACTTGAAGAATAACACCATTGAATATGAACTTCCATCATTCGAATGCGTTTAATAAAAAGAAAATAAATGAGAATTATTTGTTTCATAAATGAAGTACAGAATTATGAATTAACTTAGTTTTATATTAATGTAAGGTATACACAAATAGTTTAAATGTTATACCGTTTTCACCAAAAAAATAAAAAAGTTAATATACAGTTGTATCCAACAATAAATTAGCGTGTGCATATTCAGACATTTTTCCCATTTGTAAAATTTAGTACTAAAGTATACAATGTTATTTTTTGTAGCTTCTGGAATTTAGAACTGCTACAGGATTATATGGCTGAGAGAGAACTTAACAAAAAAAGTAATATGACCATTCTGAAACTCATTTAATGTTTTAGAGTGTTTTTTTTCAGGCTAGACAATTAACGCACTTATTTTGCAGTCACATAAATAAAATCCCTCCCCCAACACATTTGTAGTAATTTCTTTCTGTACAAACTTTTAAGAGCAAAAGTCACGCTTGTTTCCGTGCTCGTTCCTTATAAAGATATAGGTATGTTCCAACTCTTCAAGATGTCTGCTTTCGCTTTTTTATCACATATGTATGCTCTTGAGAAATTATATGACAGAATAAGATATATTTCATTAATAGAGAAAAAGGAAACTGGATTTTTCTTTCTTTTGTACCAGAGAAGAACGGAGAAAAATATCTCTTTTAAATACTGAAGCCTAAAAGCTATAAAAGTGAAAACATAAAAAAAAAGGTAAATACAACAAAATAACAGACATTACCACCATCGTCCCCGAGGAACACGTTATGAATGTGGGAAAACAAGCAGTAATTTTTGGCCGCCTCTAAATGTACTATTTTTTTCTGATCCTGGAAATATAATCTAATTTGAGCAGTTTTTCTTTCATTAAAACTATGTATCTAATTTTGCGTGGTTTTCTTTAATTTAGATGATATATCTAATTTTGTATCTCCTAATTTATATACGCAATTGAGTTAAATTTCTTGCCTTGTAAAATATAAACTTAAACTACATCCAGCAATAAATATCTTACAATTTTAATATTGCACGTATTTTATAAAAGAAAATTTTAAAAATAAAGAGATTAAGAAAGAATTTTTATTTCACTAATAAGTATAAATAAATGTTTATTGTTACTATTTAGATTTTTATGTTATAACTGTTTTTAAACGAAGAATACTATTTGATTTTGATATTATTTTTCTGGAACATTCCTACTTATATAATTACATTGTTAGCCACGGTAAATGCAACACATTGAAGGAAGCATGCAAAAAAAAATAAAATTTACAACATGTATTACCAGAGGTGAGATATGCAAATGATTAGAATATTGGTGCAGATGCACATCACGAACGCCTAAGGCGCCAGTTCAAAGCACTATTTAAGGCTTGGAGATTTAGACTATTTTAAGTTCGAGAACAGAGTTTTCCTTGGGGATTTAATAATTAAAAATAATTAAAAAAGCGATCAATTATGCCTAGTAAAAAACAGCTATCATTTTTTGATTAAATATCCCAGTTAGATGGAGGAAAGATAGTGGCCTACCTAGATTGTGGCTTATCTTTCAGGGAAATCGTTAGTTATATTGGACGTAGCCAAACAACTGTAATGCGTATATGTGATCTTTGGATGCGGGAGGGTAAGACGAACAGACGTGTCCAATTTCATCCATCTCAGTGCACTACTTCACGTGATGACAGGAAAATTGTGTACATGACAGTGAAAGATCGCTCAGCCACATCACGAACCATAGCCCGGCATATTCAGTCTATAACGCATCATCCATTGTCTGTGCGTACTATTCGACGCCTTTGTCCAAGGGTTCTTTGTCAATCACCATATTGAATTGCTTCCCTGTCAGGCTCACTCTCCGGATCTTTCGAAGTTAGTAAACATGTGGTCCATGGTTATTCAACGATAGACCCAGATTACATCCCCAGCTGCCCCACAAGATCAACTTTGGCAACGTGTGGAAGCTGCTTGGTCTGCTGTACCCCAAGAACACATCCAAAGTCTCTTTCAATTGATACCGAGGCGTGTGGCTGCGATGATCTCAAAGTATGGTGGCTACTGATTTTGACAGTAACCACATTTCACAGAAATTTATAAATTTAATCATTTGATAGTCGGTCAACATGTTACAAATGGTCTACAAATAAATTTTGTTGTGATATTTCTTGTCTTTCATGGTGTTGCAATTTGGGTGGTCAGCAGTATACTTTGTATACTTTTAACATAATAAATTTAACAGAATGAAGAATACTGAAAAATTATACAAGACCAAAAGAGAAATACTAATAAATGTAGTATAAAATATGTTTCATTAGGTGTATGTTTACGCATATAAATTGAGTTTTAATAATTAAAGAATTTTAGCATAGAAATTTAGGCATAATAATAAAAGGGAATTTAGCGTAGAAATTAAGGCCTGATATATTTTTAACCTATCATATTCCTCATTTTAATTATCTGATAAATGCAATAAAAAAGGTGCACAAAATTTTGCTGTTAATTTTGTTGTCCTTTTATATATATATATATATATATATATATAATTGCTTCACCAAGAAGGCGACATGCTACAGACGTGAAATTTATACGAAAGGAAGAAGGTGCTGTGATAAGCAAATGATTAGCTTTTCAGTGCATTCAGGCAAAGCAGGCACCAGTAGCGGCACTTACATTGTGTTTGAATGAGGAAATTGTTCAGCCGGTTACTCATACACAAATTGCATTTGAACGTTGTTGCCTGGGGAAAAGTTGTTGTGATGCCTCGTGTAAGAAGGAGAAATGCGTACCAGCATGTTTCTGACTTTGATAAAGGTCGAATTGTAGCGTACCGGGATTGCGGTTTATCTTATCGCAGTATTGCTGCTCGCGTCGGTCGAGATCCAATGACTGCTAGCAGAATATGGAATCGATGGGTTCAGGACGGTAATACGGAATGCCATGCGGGATCTCAACAGCCACCTATCACTAGCAGCCGAGAAGATAGGTATATTATCCGCATGGCCGTAATGGATCGTGTAACCACGTCACGAGCCGTGAGTTAAGAAACGGGGTCGTTTGGAAGACAACAAGTGTCTGCACGAACAGTTCGAAGACGTTTGCAGCAGCTATAGTGTTTTATTGTAACAAAAGATGATTTACAAATGAAAAAATGATTAATGAAGTCAGATTAATTACAGTTAATTAGTACCTACTACAGTAAATGTTCAATGTGCTGTCCATCATTCAGAAGTAAAGCTGTGAGACGAGTCACCACACCATTCACAGCATTTAGTAGCATTTCTTGCGTTATGGTAGATACATTTTGGCGGATGGCATCATTCAGTGCCGCTCGTGATGTCGATTGGTCGTGGTACACTTTTGACTTCAAGAAGCCCCACAGCCAAAAGTCACAGGGTGTGAGATTGGGAGATCTTGGAGGCCGTGCGTGATTAAAGTAGCGACTGATAATGCGATCCTCCCCAAAAGTTAAGCGTAGCAGGCGTTGCACAGGCAGAGCAATATGAGGTGGTGCTCCATCTTGCATAAAGGTGACTGTTTGGAGTGCCTGTCACACTTGCAGTTCAGGAAAAATGCTGTTCTGTAACAGTGCTAGATATCGCTTACCGGTGACAGAAACTGTGTAACTTCCTCGAAAAAAATGGACCAATTATGAAATCAGCAGTTAAGCTACACCAGACTGTCACTTTAGGCTGTTGCATGGGTACTTCAACAAATGCATGTGGATTTTCTATGGTCCACACTCGACAATATTGGGTGTTAACAGCGCCAGAGAGTGTGAAATGTGCTTCATCTGTCCAAAGCACAGTGTGAAGCCAGTTGGGCTGCTCTCCCATCTTATTGAAGACCAAATTTGCAAAATGTCGGCGAGAGTTGAAGAGGTTTCAGTTCTTGGTTTTGTTGCAAATTGTAGGGATACAGTTGCAAAGTTACTCGCAGAGCTCTCCAGACACTTCCGTATGACACTCCTGTCTGCCTCGTAACTTCTAGAGCACTGCACTCCCCATGTGCAGCAACCGACGACATTGCTTACATCGTCTGTTCCACTGTCGTGACAACAGCAGCTGCAGTTGAGGGACGTCCACTTCTTTGACGTGACGCCAAAGAACCTGTATCTTCAAATTTTCAATTTACAATTTTGTTCAACGCAGAAGAAGTTATTGGTCCTTTCCTATCTCGCATACCCTTCATGTAGCAATATGCTCGCAATGCCGCAATGACACTTTCCGAATTCTTATAAAACAGTTTAACTAAGAGGGCTTTCTCAACTATGGACAGCATTTCAATGCATACCAGTTTCGACTACCATTACCTGCTGCAGTTGCTTCTTTTTCTATCGTTTGTTGCTTTGCATAATCCTACATCAGAAATTTGACAGCGCCATCTGTTGGTCGCCAACAGAACTATTTTTTTTCATTGCCTCACAAAACCCGGTTTCTTTTTCATCAGTTTGGTGCAAACCGCATCTTTGTATCGTGATTCGTTTTCAAATTATTCATTTTTAAAGTTCGTCCTGACTTTTGGATCACCCTGTATATAAACACCTTTTATTTTATGGTTTTCTGGGACTTTTAAAAATATCTTATATTGTACTATAAAAATTATCACAATCTTCGAAAATTCTAAACATTTTCTTCCTTAAAAAATTAATAATTGTCTACTATCTTAAATTTTAGTTAATTAGTAAATGACACTAATAAAAAAGCAAGAAATTGAAGAATATTTATTTTTGGCATTACTAATAAGAATGGATTGGAGCACATTTAAAAATTTTCAAATTAAGTCCTTATAGCACTCTGAAATTAGTTTTTTTTTCTACAACTAAGTATTCGATAAGTAAAATTGCTTCACAAGTGGTGAAAAACATCTAAAACATTTTCAGTACATAAATAGTTTTTTGATTACTTATTTAGGTAGGAAAAAAAATTTTCAAGTACAGCAATCGGTCAGAGATTTTTGAATGTTAAAGTTAAATTATATAAATGTAATGAAAGAAAAATCCATTATGATATTTCACATCATCTGAAAGCAAAAGTATTAACATTGTATTCAGTATTTAAAAATTTTGTGTGAAACCTATAAGGTCATCTTCATTATAAATATTATATTGCAAAACGCAATTTTATAAATACAAACAGAAAACACATGTGAAAGATAATTAGAAAATTATAAACAAATAAACACAAACACATTATAGATGACGCTATTTATAATTGATTTCAGATGATTTAAAGAAAGATCCCTTCACTTTCATTCAAAGATTAGGATAAACAATTTATAAATTTAATTTTAGATAATTTCTAAAACTAAGATATAATTGAACAAATTAGAAATGTTTTATGATCCTCTTAATGGAAAATAAAAAAGTAAAAAAATACTAATATCAACTCCTAATACCATCAGAGGAATACTCTGTGACCATCTGAAATATCATACCTTTATAAAAATATCATACCTTGTTATGGAGAGAGAGGAATACATTTTACCAACAATAGTTTAATCCGAAATGGTATTTCCTTATACAAAATGTTTACAGTCAGTAGAGTATCCATCAGTTCAAATCAAGTACCATACATTATGACACTACTAGTGCCTAAGAGTAAATAGAACAATAAAAATAAACTGTGCTTTTATGAATAGATTTCTGTGCTTTTGGATATTTTATGTACTTACCTAGAAAAACCTTTAGAAATAAATTAGAAAAAATTATGTTCATAGATATTACAAATAGCGTTATCTCATCAGAAACTATTATTAACAAACGATAATTGAGAATAATGGTTATAAAATTAAGTGATTAATGAAAATTTAAAAAATGTTAATTTAGAATAAGAACAAAACAATTATAATTGCCAAAATTTTCAAAAATTGCTCATAAAAAATGTAAATTTAAATTTATGCATGACATCTGTAAAAGAAAAATGTGGCTTTCATTTCAAATTTGAAATGTTATATTTTATCATTAAATTTCTTCAATTGAAACTTATTCATATTCATAAATTATATGTACACATTATGAAAACTTTAAATTAAATCTACTCATTAAACAAATCAAATAATAAAATAATGTCCATTAGAACAAATCAAGCAGCCATTACTCAAATCAAATAATTAAAATATGCTATTTTTATTTTTGCGACAATAGTTTTAAGTAATAAATGCATATTTATATAAATCAATTTTTAGATTTTATTTACTGTATTATAAACACGACAAATAGAATAACTTTTTGACATTTTAAATGTGTAGGAGCTTATTGTATTTTAAATATGTAATTACAAGATTGATTTATGTAGTCTACTCCTCAATTGTAATATCGTACCAATGAAATAAATAAAAATTGTTTGTGGGGCCATTTAACAATTTTATTTGAAATATTTTGTGAAAAATTTTATTTGATTACCCAAAATAACTTTGGGTCACATTTAAAAACATTTCTGGAAGTAGAAAGAACTGTTAAGGGGAATTCTCTGATTCATATTAAGCAATATTTTAATAGAAACGTTTAATATATAAGATAAGAATTTTCAACTTTTAAATGCTTAATGAAAATGTTTTGAGAAATAATTTTAAATTACAAAATTTTGCAAAATTTATTAAAACTATTTGAAGAATTATTCACAGTTTATCTAAGAATGAAAGTATCAAAGTAAAGTATTTGAAAAGGTGTTTATATCTTTTCAGCAGGTATTTGAAAATAATTCAATAGATGTTAAAATTGCTTCAAACATTCATGAATAACCAACTTCATTCTGGGGAAAAGTAAGTGTGTACATCCAAGTGTTACAAAATATTATATATAAAAGACCATGTTTTTTTCTGATCATTAACTTCTCTGGTATTTTTTTCTGATCATTAACTTCTCTTGCTTGAAAAATCTTGTTAAATAAATTTAGCAACAATTAACTCTACACAAAATAATCTGTTGTCGTAGTGCAAACGACATAAAAGGAGCCGCAGAGGAAACAGATGTTTGACTGTAAATGAATCCTGTAACAATGCCTCTCGGCAGTAGTTTTTTAAAATATAAAAGAAAGAAAACATAAAAAATTGTAATATAAAGAGACAAGGGTAATAAAGAAAAAAAAACTATATATTTCAAAGTGGCACACGAAAACTGCACTTAAAGTTTATTGCAGTTTTCCATCCCAGGGTCCTTTTCCCCTTGGGATGTATGGGTGGTCCATATGAAATTAAAATATTCTCCTTTTTGTTTGTGTGTGGTCAATCAAGGGTTTTGGAGGGGAGATTTTTGACCATTCCCTGGAAGCCTAACACCGATGAGATACAAGAAAATATCCAATGGGAGGAGAGATGAGGGCAGTAAAAAAGTTAAGGAGTTGAAGATGGAGCATGCAGATATCTAGATATGCAGATTTTCAGCATCCAGTATTCCGACATGGAGATATGCAGATATCCAGACATCCGGATATTCAGAATTCAGAGAGATATGAATTGAATGAAAAGGGCAAATCCTCGTGGCTGCAGGGATAGAATTCAGAGTGATATTCCCAGAGATTCACAGATAAATATGAATTGAAAGCCTCCGACGAGATATTAGGAAGAGAAGCCTAACCTTACGATGAGACCTTGGGAAGTACAAAGTCCCCCGATGATAAAAAGAAAAGGTACGGAGCAGTGAAGCACAGGCCTGACCAAAAGAAGAGTCTAACAAAGGGAAAGCAAAGGTTCAAAACAACAAAAGGAAATTCGCTACAAAGGGGGTGAGTCATTTTAATTTCTGCTACATCACCCTGGCCGCACAATGTTTTATAAATATGCTTTTATATGTTGATAAGACAATTAATCTTTAAATATAAATTGTAAATATTTAAATGTTAATAGTGCAATAAAATTACATTATTATTATTATTATTTAAATTGTGTCATTCTCATATGTTCTCATTAAATCTTCACGATTTCAAAGAACCTGGTTAACTCGGTTTTCCCTATTATTACCGAGTCTAACTACAACATCTGTTATCTTCAAAATATTAATGGGACTACAATGACTTCCTACATCTCTCCTCAACTACAACTTCTAAAAGCATTTCTGATTTCCAATGTAATTCCTTTAATCATATTTTAGAATACTATTTTTATTATTGCCAGTGACCATCTAATAGTATCAGAAAAATGCCAAAAATTACCAACAATTCTTTGTTTTTAGTATCAGATAATAATCGTAAATAACTTTAAATAGACGTTTTTAATTTAACTGTTTAGCTCTCTTCTTCTTTAAAGATTAATATTTGGATAGTGAAACTCAGTATCTACTTTCAAGTAAAAGAACAATAAACTTTTCCAGACAAATTGCACAATAGTAAATTTTAATCAATCAAAATTTAACTTTCAAGAAAATTTTCTTTATTGAAAACATGGTTAATATTTTCCTTTTGGTAATAATTGATTTTTCCTTTTCATTTCTATGAAACACTTTTTTTAGATTTTCCAAATAATGTTATTCTAAATAATAAAGAAGATTAAATTCATCAGTTCATGTATTTTTTTTTTAAATCATTGAAAGAATTCCTTATGTACCCCATCACTCTCATATTTCGAATAAAAACGACATGAGAGTCAGTTTTTTTTACTGATCAAACCTTGTTCATTTGAAAAAGGGAGTATTCTGTCACTTCGATATGATTTCTTTAAGAAATTTACTTCAATCTTACTGATTGAGAATATTTATTATCACGATGAAGAATGATGGACTGTGGACTCGTTCAGGTGTATGTTAGTTTAAAATTAAAGTAACGCAAAACATTCTCCTTATTCTTTTTGAGGTTGTTTCTAATATCATTTAAGTATTTTTATGTACATATTTTGAGTAAATAGTAAGTGTTAATCATTTTCTTACATATTCTATGAATTATTATTGCTCACGAGTAGGTAGTGTATCCCAAATACTACGCTTGATAAAATATTATTTGAAGTTTATTTAAACTTTTATTTTAATGTATCACCTTAGATTTTGTTCAATTTTGTACCTTGGACCTTTTATCTAATGAAATTTTATGAAAGCTGCCCAAATGAATTCAGTAGTACATTTTCTAAAAATCCCATAAAGATTGCTGTTTTTATCACCGAATCTCCAACAAGTTTTCTTTCAAATTATGTTAAGTTTAACATTTTAGATTATCACAGTACTGCATTCAGGTGCATTCGATATGGATGGCAGTAATTGCTAAATTTACACTTTAACCCATGGCCACTAAATGGGAAGTTTATGTATTAACTAACATGAATATTTTGTATTTATAAAATGAATTTAACGTTTTCACACACACAAGTTTTGATTTATTTGTCAGAGATTCACATGTTCACTCAAGTTTAGCTCCATATTTTCCATCGTTATTATCTTGAAACTCTATGAGTTTTTATGTTTTATTTCATAGATATATTTATCTTTCTAAATCATGATTTATAACACATTCTTTTACTATATCTGATTTGACCAAAAGTTGCACCATCCGTGAAGTAACTGAACTAACAAAATAAGAAGATTCATTTACTGTCTAAAGGCTTTTATACTTGGAAATGATTACTAATTTTATGCTAGTTTAACTGAATTTTTCTATTTCAGTGAAATTATGACTTTTAACTTAAGTAATTTAAATCCATATAAATACATGCTCTGAAGTAATAGAAAAATTTTAGCAACAAGATATGAAAATTACTCGTGTTAATTAAAATAATGGAAACACCTGTGAATAAAGTGGCAAAATTCTTTAAAACATAACCGCTATCAGCTTTTTTATGAATAGAAAAACACTTATTCTGGTATTATGCATAGCTTCATGCAAGTTAAGTTAAAAAATATAAATTCAGATACATTTGATTTTTAAAGAGGCCATTTTGAAATGGTCCGTCTAGATAGACTAAATGTTACCGAAAAATTTAGTACAGCTAGGCGTTAAAACTTTTACGCGTGTCTGAAAGTACGGTATCTAAGCATACACTTGAGGCGTAAAGATAATCAGTAAACAAAAGTAGTAAACTAAAAGAGAAGCTCAATAAAAGAGGCCGACGAGTATTGAAACAGTTTGTAATGTCTGAAACGGGATCAACTGCAGCAAAATTTACCGCAGAGTTCAATTAGCATCTGGATTCTACTATGTCAATGATTACAGTTAAAACGTGTTCTCATAAACGGAAAATTTATGTCAGAGCATCAATTTCTAAGACCCTTGTAGCAGATATTAGCTTCAAAAATCGTTGTCTATGTAATCATCACACATAAATAACACAATCATAGTCAGTGCTGTTACATTCACAAACCCAGTTGGTTAATAAATGGTGGAAATTAATATTGTCTAACTAATCGTCTTTCAAATTTTTCCCGAAACCAGGACATGTTCAATAATAAAAGATACTGGCACAGCGTATTATCATCTTCTGTGATTATGTCGTATTACTACAATTGTCTTCTTCCAACTGTCAGTGATGAAGGTGGATCTGTCTTGATATGGGCAGCCATGTTGTAGTTTTCTGCTTGACCAACCATAAACTTGAAAGGAAGGGTCACTAAGAAAAAGTATAGAGAAAGTTTGACTGAACAGGTCCATCATATGACCCAAACTTTCGATTATATATATAACGCATAAGAACTATTAGTTCCATTATTATAATAATCAGAGTTATTAAAGTCTAGAAGAGATTTAAAAAGCTTTTTAGCAACCAAAAAAAAATGGAATGATTTTAAAAAGAAATTAGTCAAAATAAGAAAAGTTCAGAGAGGTAATCTTACACTGTATAAAAATTCTGTAGACAGTTACTGTTATACTGGAGATAAACAACATTCTGAAATCTCTAAATTAAATATCTACAATTTAGTAATCCCTGTGTCAGATACTGCTTTATTTTCACATAACTTTCAAGAAAATATTTTTTTACAAAATATAAAATTTTATCAAGAACAGTAAAAATAAGAATTATTCATTATGATTTTTCTTTCATTCTCACCTAACTAAATTAATGGCAGAAAAAAATTAAAAAATTATTTGTACATTCCTTAGTTTTACAAATCCCTAAAACACAATATTCATGGCACTACATTTTCATTGCTACGCAGTTCAATTTTACTATGATTACATATACCCGGACTCGTTCTCTCTCTCTCCCTCCTTCTCTTTCCCTCACAGAGACACATTAAATTTACTCACTAACTAAAACTAGTGAAGTATTCTGAAAACGGATAATAAAATACGTAAAGACACAACGCAATTTTATTCATAGTAATATATAAAATCATATTGAAATGTATTGCACAAGAAAATACAAGAACTATTCCTTTCAAATCAACGGTTATTCAGAACATTTTTGAAAATTTAAAACTTAACAATTCTGCTTTCAACTTAAAAGTAAATAATCAGTCAATTTTAATTTTGAAAGAAAATGCTGACTGTATTCATTTAGTAAAGAATTGACAATGGAAGAACCGCGAATACAAATTGAAAAATAGGGTACTCATTTTTAGTTTGTCACATTTTTATTGTTTGTGTAATGATAAACAGGGATTTGTTATTTTTCTGCTGCTATTGTGCGAAATAACTCAATTTTCTTAAGTACATTTCGGGTAAACGAGACTTACAGTTCAACCTATCTTCTCAAAGGCTCAGCATAATAAGCTGAGATCGTAATCACAGTGTTATTTGTTATGAAATCTTAACAATGCGCGTGCTGTGTCAGTGAAATAAAGCTCAAAATTGCTGTTATTACCAACTTCGTCAGCATATCACAATGATCTATTTCTTGGAAAAATGTACATTTTTCAAGTGACTCACTTTGAAATCTTGGTGGAAATTCTTCAAAACGTCACTGATTTATTCTTTCACTTTATTACTCGAACTCTATCTAGCGGCTAGGGGGAAGGGTGTCTTGCACATTACTGTTTTATGCCTCCAAATGCTTGCCTTAGAAGGATATAAATCATTTCAAGACGCCGTTAAGACGGAAAGCCGTTCTGAAACCTTTTCACTTGCGGAAAGAGCTACGGAGAACAAAGAGTAATTTTTAGTGCTTCACTGATCGTTTCTGTATTTTGTTGCTTTTGTTCACTTGCGGCATTGTAGCAACTGCCTGGAGAAGTGCGAAAAATAAATTTCATTTCTGTTTCCTTTTTCTTGTTTTTGCGTCTTGGCTTGGTTTATCGGGTCGTTATTTACCGAGCAATTGAATCGAGTTGTGGTTGACAGAAGAAATAAATAAGGAAAAAAAATTCTAAATAAAATTGAAGAGAAAGGAAGAAAACGGTATTGGATTTATTATTATTTTTTAATCTTTTTTTTTCTTTTTTTGAACACTTCATAAAACCGAGACGTTTCAACGGAGTCTAAGTCAAATAATTGTTCTGTCGTTACTTTTCTTGACAATGTAGAAAAGTTATATTTTCTCCCCATAAAACCGATGTTCTGCACAAAAAAATTAATGATTTAATGATAATAAGAATATGATGTAATAATAATAAGAATCAGGATTAAAATAGACATAATATTACTTTATAGAAATTTTATAAGAAAAAATACCATATTTTCTAAAAGATTTTTTTATTGGTTTTCATAAAATAAAAAATAACTAGGAAAGAGTACACTATAATGAAAATAACAACTGGATAAACTATGATAAGAAACAAGAAATTTTAATGGAAAATTTTAACCTTTAGAATATAGAAATAAAACTAAGAATTTTCCTCATCAATCAAAATCTTAAATACTATCCATAAATGCTATGTATCAAGTTACATAAACTATCAACAAAAATATTGTTTATTTTTAGTGTAACATCAAAAAGTAGAATTTCTATTAGTTGCTACAGATTACTTTAAGTGGTTAAATAATTTTATACCAATCGCTTAGGACATTAACATGAAACTGGTATCAATTTTAATCGGTTAATTATACAATACATACAAATCAGGATTTAAATTCAGAGCTTCTAAATGATAGTATTCGTGATAGATGACAAAACTGATTGGAAATAATGCAGATAAATATGTGAACAATTGAGGATTTTTTTTTTTTTTTTTTTTTTTTTTTTGGTCGAGTGAAAGACAGGTTGACAATATGGGTGCGTTGCTCCACTTTTCCAACTGAGCCACAATTGTGTGGAGTCTGACTTCCTCAGACATGCCATAGGTACCCGTTTATACGGTGGGCAACCATTCATACTTCATTCATACAAGGAAACGACATAAACAGGAGAGAGAGAAAGTACATCCATGCCCAAATCGGGATTTGAACCCAGGACCCCCATTTCCACAGTCAGGCACGTTGACCACTAGACAGTGTGGGTGGCTATTATGTATTTAAAATCATGAATTCTTAATCCAGGTTTCACAACTCACATTTTCATATTGTTTACATTTTTGATATTTAAAAATCACTTTTTTGTGAAGATTTCACTTAATGTAATTAACAAAGTTGTTTTCTTATATAATAATTTTTTTTTATAAAATATATCATATATATACTAAGATTAAAGTATATTGTATTAAGGAATGTTGTATATTAATACATACGATGTTAAGGGATAAAAAAATAACATATCAGTCACTGAGTATTGACAGTCTATAAATTTGACAAAAATGTATAAATGGATTAAAAATAAATTTTGGAATACATTTCCTACTATTTTATAGGCCAATTTTGTTATGAATTCACATATTTGGAAATCTATAAGCACATGTATTTAAATTTTATGATACGTATTCCACATAAAGAAATTTGTATTTTGTCTTTATATATAATCTATTTTTAACTATATTATAAACAGAATTTATAATCAAATATATTTTTCTTTTTGAGAATTTTTCTTCCATAAAATTTTGACTATTTATAGAATCTAACTAAAAATGAATAGAAAAATAGAACAGAATTATAGATACATTCATCGATTCCTTATCAGATAAATATTTTTTATGTTGAAACATAAATTATTTTTAAGAATTGTAATTTAAAAATTGGTAAGATTAAATGCATGCACTCTTAAAAATCAAGTGTTAAATAAAGTATAAAAAAACACATTTTTGTTATTTAATTGAGAGAAAAAGATTTGATTTTCTGATTAGATAACATTAATTTAATTATTTTTAATATTTATTTTCAATCCTTAACACACACACACACATACTTGTCAATTTAAGAAACCTTCATATACGTGTAACTTTACTATAAATGTATAATTCATTATATTAAAATCAATTATAAACAAAGTATTTAATTTAAAATATTATTAAGATTTCATACGATGTGAGTGCAAAGTGAAATATTAAACTATTTCTTTAAATAAATTAGAATATACATTGATAATTTTTTACATTTCTCTGTTTATTTCCTATACTTATAGCTAAAGATTGAACTATCCTTAATATCTATACTATCTATAATATCTAAGATAAATATTAAAAATAGATCGGTTTTTGCAATTTCCTTAAAAAAAATTTAAAATACAATAAAACAACACGTCCTGTAAACCTAATATTAAGAAAATTTAATAAATTAATAGTAGAAAACATTAAAAGCAAGAAAAATATAATGTAGTTTCCTATAACTTTTACAGAATACCATAGTAAAATTAGTTTTCCTTTTGGTACTACTCTAGTAAAATAACCCAGAGTTTAATGTACGCTGTATTTCATTTCTCCATACGAACATTTGGTAATTACGCAAGAGAAACTTCTCTAATTGATTTGCTGAATATATAAGTCGTTTTAGTGATTTCCATCTTACTGTATTCCATGCGCGGGAAACGAAGATTTGCCAAGTCGCGCATGCATCAGCATATCATTCCAAGTAGTAAGTCCCCAACTTAGTTTCTATGGAATAAGTTCCTAAGATTCAATTTGCCCCTCCCAAAAGGAAAAGATCTCACTTCGCCCGTGCGAAGGGTATAGAATAGATTTCTACCTAATGACCCGGAGAAAATATTTGTACACACACAACCACTGTTTAATGGAATTGCTCAGGGTATAATGGAATTGCATCTGGAAATAATGGAACTGGTTAGAGCTTCCGATTCTTCTCTTCGATGGAGGATTAAATATCAAAATTCCGGAAGTTGACAAACTTCCATTAAGAACTCTCCTGATAATGAAGTGTCAAGGGAAGCTTAGTACATTTAACACACATACTTTCAGAAGATTAAAATATGATAAAATTGTCATCGTTTGCATGCATGTTGTATTAGTTTTTATTTTAAATAGTTTGTAAACTTTTCTAAAATAATTCTGTTGTATCATTATATGCAGTAAATTGTTTAAAATCAGTGATCTGTGTTTGATATACCTTTTAGCAAATTAATAATTTTACACGTCTATTACATTTATATCGTTAATCGCTAATGAGAATATATAGCTGCAATATTTAATGTATGTCATGAAAAAAGTCATTGCAAAGTTAGTAATTTTTACAATGCTTTTTATATGTGATAATCCTAAATTATACTAAATTTATTTATTCTTTTAAATGAATTAAATAAAAAGTATACTCAAGGCTTTTAGTTTCACTGTTTTTCTCTTTATATTAATTAACAATCTATCTCTATATTTAAAAAATATATTGTGATGTCTTATATGTATACACTTCTAAGAAAAGTAGGTTACATCTGGTCAACACGATATATCATGAAACATCGGATTGAAAACACTTTTATGATTCGGTATAAGTGTTCAAAATACCCAAACATTTTGAGCGTGTTCACTTCGAAGCTTAATTTTGACAACGATATATATGTAGGATAGAAGATTATATGAACTAACAAAATATATAAGGCATTATAAATGGAAACATACAAAATAAGAAAGAAATGGACAGAAAATAAAAGGGGAAACGCTGATGTCAATAGGTGTTCATAAGCATGATAATGAAAGTAATTTTTTTATCAGCAAAAAGTATAAACAATTGGATAAAAATACAATTGAATTTAAAAGTGGCGTTCGAATCAAAGACAACAGGATGTGATGCAGTTCACATATCTTATTGGAATTGGTTGCATGGAAATTCGTACATTTTAAAATTTTACAGGTGTCTTTGATTTCCATGGCAGCTACTGTGTGTAAAATAAGGTCCTCAG
Source organism: Latrodectus geometricus (assembly GCA_026290005.1). Classification (NCBI taxonomy): domain Eukaryota; kingdom Metazoa; phylum Arthropoda; class Arachnida; order Araneae; family Theridiidae; genus Latrodectus; species Latrodectus geometricus. The sequence continues at coordinate 301,701 of JAPDSC010120625.1, read as the reverse complement.
TACTGTCAGTGGGGATTTCGGGGACAAAGGATTTCAATTTATTACAGAAGAAATAACCCCTGCATTAATGGTTTGGTGATTTACTGGTCCACTATGATTAATTCACCGTTGTTTAATTGTTAGTTTTACATGGTTACAAACAGAAATCTTGAAATGTATGTGGCCTCATTGCCCTAGTATCACATGAAAGAATGTGCCACAGAGGAACTTATGCGTTGCTTTACAAGTCTGAAAAGACTTTTTTCAGGATCATGAAGCATTCTACTTCTTTCAAATGATCAAGAAATAAATGGGCTGTTCAAGGCAATCCTCGGCCCATATAATTTTCGTATATCATTTCTGTGTTATCTGGTTATGTATAGAGTGAAAGTTAAACATTAACCAAACATGGTTGTTATAAATGGTAAAAATGCCCTATCTCATGAAGTAAATAACGTAGAGTTTGATAACAAGCATTTGCAGATCATTTCTGAAAATACAAGTGCACAAAAAACAGATGTAGTTGAAAGTTACATTTTTCCGTAACTGGGTATGGTGTAAGTGATACGATGCAAATCACTGTTCTTCAAAATACCTTACACTTGTGTTTCATAAAAATTTCCATCTTAACACCTTACATACATACTATACTATTTTATATTCCACCATATTAACATAGTATCTTCGTTTCACCATGGTTTACTTATTTCTAAATGGAAAGAACAGCTGTTATACAGCAGATAAAGTACTGACGTATAATATGGATTATAGTTCACTTCAATGAATGACTTAACTGCACAATCTATGCACAGTTTGATCCTTGTAAACTGTGGCTCCGTATTCTAGGAGTGTATCCATTTTATCTGTGTTAGTGAATTCTGCTTTCAACAATCTCACTATCTGCATATGAAACAAAACTTCTATGCAGATGTAAAAATGAATTAAAATTTGGCTAACCAGTTTTCTTCAGTTAATAATCTCAGTAAAATACTAGAACTAGAAATTCCCAAGCCGCTGAAATAGTTATTGTACTAGCAGACAGTGTCACATTGGCTGTCTTTGCTTCTTATCTCAATGCGTTTTTTCTTGTTTTAGAGACTTTTAGGTGATTGTCCAACACACACACCACCTAGAAATTTGAATCGTATTCTCCTAAAAGGTTTCAATGTGATCTAATGATAGACCAGTGGAATAATCCTGGCCAGATGGTAGCCACTATTGAAGAACGAGAAAAGTCTTTTTGTATATTTATCTGCAGGGATGAGTGACTGGGGGTTTTACAGGTTTATTTTGTTACGACACATGAATATGTAAAAGACATTTCGAAACTTCTAAATGAATCGGATGATATCAATCCCTATAGCAGATTTTAGCAGTTAAAATGAAATCATTGCGATATCTCGTACATACTCTTTAGCATACACTTGATCAATATTTTTGACATATTCGCTAGACAGCTTATAAAACCAAATTAAATAATAATTTATTACATTTATGATTGGATTTTTCACAGGCGGACTGTGGAAAGTACACATATTCCATGACTTAGGCTTCAAAACTAACTGAAATTAGTACTGCTAATGTATCCATTTTATATGAAATATTTTTAAATCACAATTGCTCTTATACTTAAGTAAATGTTATAGCCTTGTGGAATCTTAAGTTCATAGATCGATTTTCTCTAAATTATTTTGTTTTTTACCAACAAAATATACATTAGTGAGTATTTTGCTGGATACCTCTTCAACACCCGTATTAATTATCTGATCATCTGACAGAATACTACATTTTTTTGAAGCAAAGTTTTACTTTAATTTTTCGATGACACAATCTTTTAAACATGTTTAATGCTTCATAACACTAGAAGTTTCCCCTATAGTTTTATCCAAAGTAACAAATTGCTCTAAAAAAGTAGTTTATTTAATTGCATTAATTTAATGTCAAATCTAATATGTAGGACAAATTTTCAAAAACTACATCAAATATTTTGTCATGTTCCTACCAGATAAAATATTAGCGTTGAAGCTCATACAAACCCAGTTATTTTCGAAAAAGTTTAAACTATGAACCAATGGAGTATGGTTTACGTTTTCCTTGAATATAGTTAATTCTAATAATTC
>JAPDSC010120625.1:282556-299502 GCA_026290005.1 Latrodectus geometricus | reverse complement strand
TATATATATATATATATATATATATATATATATATAAGAAACACGCTTTGCCGGAAGTTGAAAGTTCGAAACAAAATACAATAAACTATAAATTGAATGTGCACATTAAATTGCAATATTCTTTTATTGTTGCTAATAAGTCTGCTACTTGCAAAATAAAAAAATAGAATTCATATTATATTGGTACGATTTACATATAAAAATAAAAATATATAATTTGTTTTATATTATATGGCTCACATTAATCTAAAAAATTGTGGCTTGAAAGATAGTAACAATTCTCGAGGCATATTTTGTGTCATAAATAAATAAATTTGCTCTAAATACTTTCATCATGAATAAATGAATTACACATTATGTAATAAATTATTTCTCTCCAATTCAATCTATATAGTTCAGAAAGAGAACTAATTTATTTTTGAAAATACTAAATGCCCTAAGTTCCTTTTACCTAGGATATTAATGCTTTGACTCAATTTTTCTGGTAATATTTTATTCTATAAAGTGAAATTTTTTTGGTAGCATTATAATTTAACATGTCTATCTAACTTTCATCCAAAATTCTATCACTAGACTTTCCTTTATTTCTGAAGTAGCTATACTTTGAGGAATTTTATTAAATATAACTTTTTCTTAATACAAATTTATGAATGATTTTCTAATATTTAAATCAGTATCAAGTCTCGAAGACGTTGTTTGACTCAGTATATCGATTGCTTTTATTAAAAAATATTTCATGTAGTAGTGTTTTCTGTTGTTCTTACCCTTCAGTGATTAAAAATTAATAGAAACGGAAACAACTTCTAGAAAATATGTTTTCAAGGTTCAAATACAAAACCACAAATATTGATTTTAGTCTCTTTCTTTCTAATTTTTCTTTCCAACAACTCATGGATCAATTTCTGAATAGAACAGTAAAAAGAACAATTGCTGCACTAGACGAGAATCATTAACTTTTTCCACGAGTCAAAAAATTTGAGATCCCAGAGTAATAGATATCTTAATAAGAACTAACACGTTCTGTTCATTAAAAGCAAACAATATTTTAATGTTCATTATGTGGTCTTTTTTCATGTACTAATGCCATCGACATACTATCTGGTAAAGATAATTTTGCTTCCTGATTTTCCAACTTGCAGATTTTATGGTTTTAGTTTTTTGTATGTGAGAAAAGGGAAAAGTAAATACCTATCTTCTTTTCTTACCTGGCGGAGAGTAAAAAAATAATATTATCTAAATACTTTGTTTCTCTTTATTTTAAGGGAAATAATTGTATTTTTGTCTAAATGAAAAATGAAATAAAACTCTTAAAAATGTTTTGAAATGTTAACATCTTTTTTTAATTTATGATTCTGAGTACCCTACAGATGGTTTTAAAAATTTGGTTTTGTCTATCAGAAAATTTTGAAATAATTTTCACTGGCCATACTTGAATACATTAAAACATTTCATCTCATAATGAAAATTTTCATTGATTCTCTTAGGAGACTATATTTTATACGTTATTGTAATTCTATAGAGGATTAATGTTATATAAGCGGATCATGACATTAGGATGGCTCTTAAAAATAAAAATGACACAATCACAAACTATCTATAAAAATGTATATAAAGTTCATAATTAGAAAAAGCAATTTTTTACAATTTCAAAAGTCAACTTTATGTATTTTTAGTATTTGACTTTTATAACATCTGTCATTAAGGATAAACCTGGTAATCAAATTGAGCTAACAAGTTTATTAAACTTGTGAATTCATATGGATACACAAGTTTATCAAATAATTCAGAAATATTAAAGAATTAAGAGGGAAATATAAAATGCGTTTATTACGTATTACGATCTTTTTAAAGAATATATAGCAAACTATGTACTAAGAACTATTCAGGATCTATAAGAAAATTTGAATGGTTCAGAAAATATTTTCGGCAATATTTCTATTTTTAAATATTTTTAAAAAATAAAAATTGTTAAACTATAGATTGATAGATATTTTCAATAGCTTACAATTTTTGATATTTATTACATTCTAATATCAGAAATGTGAAATTTTATATTTTTAAAATTCATTTACTGTTAATTTTTTCTGCAGTAATATGTTGAACTTTCTCTCTTTGCAAAGTTTTTATTTCTGTATTTTTTGTAAGAATAAAAAAACATATTGATTTGATATAAATTTACAATCTCAAACTTTTAAATATTAAATAAATAAACTTTGTAGAAACTATATTTTAAATTTATGTCACAGTAACACTTCATTTCCTAAACTAAAACAGGAAATTTTTAAAGATAAACATGTTTATCATAATACAGTTTTCCCTATTAAATTAATTAAATTAATACATTTAATATATTAGAACTATGAATTATGTATCAATGTACTCATTAATGCTTGAAATAAAAATTAAGATCCTCCTGCGTATAACCAGTATCGTCTCTAAGTGTAAAATTTGGACATTCCTATCTCAAAAATTCAAATAAGAGCAAAATTGTTAACTAAAGAGTTGTAGAACTGAACAATCTTTCGTCAAAGACATGCGAAGGAAAACATGAATAAAATTAGTATTGGTTTGTGCATGGTTTCTAATTATGTTATATCCCGAAACGCTTCAGAAAGAAAACGATTTCTATCAACTAATCTGGTAAGCCCGTTGGACAACTGATGAAGTTCAGGCGTAATGGTTAACCGCTCAGCAAATGCCTAAGCGTATCTCAACTAGCAATGTACATTCAATATATTCCAGTGATTCATCGCTGAGCATGGTGATCGCATCTAATGTCTGCAGTACTCACATGACCATACTGCATTGGAGAACTTCCGGTGGAACATGGTCAAAGAGAAGCTACGTACCTACCTATCCATCTAACAAAAAATATTAACATCCAAGGTCACGTCACTAATTTATAAAAATGGGTTGCAACTATTCAATATATTTATTTCACGTAACACTAAAACCTGGCTTTACTTCATATTTCTTAGGATAGAGAAGTTTGATTATAAGTGATAAAATGAAAAAAAGTTAATTAAATTTAGTGAATCTTCTCTATAAACGTGATAGACTTTCAGAATTCAAGTCATGTATTTTTACTCAATTCGCTTTGACACACCGTTTTGTCATTTTGAAAATGATTAAATAAAATTATCTACAAATTTCTAAGAAGCAGTTAAAATGAATGAGAAAATGCGAATTTATAACTTTGATCGATCGTTTACTGCTTTCATTCTAACGCGATTCATGAGCGGATGCAAGTAATTCAACTTGTTATTGTAAGGCTTGAACATTTATTAAAACACAATTTTTATTAAAGCCGAGCTTGATCATGAATGTCATTTGCGGCCATGTTTTATACATATATTATGTTTTTTTTTCAATTAAAATGATTATTTATTCTTTTTACATTTGGACCTTAAATTAAAAAAAAATTAACAAAAGTGGTTTTTTATTAATCACATTGAAATGAATTTCATATGTATGGTGATTACAATTTAATTACATATGATCAGCATTTTATGTGAAACTAGCAGGCTAAGCCCGTTCAACTTTTGTTGGGAAGGATTCCAGTTATAAAAAATCTATTTGACACCGCAAAATATTAACAAATTGAGTTGTAGAATGTGTGAAGATTCCCTATTTTTAAGTTATTAAATACTGAAATTCAAGGTTCTTTTTTCATCCACGTCCCAAAGCATTTTCTATCGGCAGTTTATTAAGAAAGGTAAAAACACGTTTGTTGTAAAAATAAAAAATTTGAAAAAAAAAATAGTAAATATTGTTATTTTTTAAAAAAAAAAGTTAATTATTTTTTGAAGATTACCGGGAAGTCCAATACGGTATATATTTGTTCTTACCCACTCAAGCTATTCACGGATGAATTTTATAAATGAGAAGAAAAGAACCACGCTTCTCTGTTCGAGGAGCTAGCAAATTTCCGGAATGATGTGCATCTTGGCATAAACAGTTTTACGAGTTGAAATCAGCATTAAATATTATTAATTAATTAAAATTGTTGTAATCAAAATCTAGAAATGATTATAGCCTGTGTTTTACATTAGCTAGAGACTAACATGTTCATAAGGATTTCATTATATTGAATGAAACCATTTTCTATTTTGATAGAATTTCGGTAGATGAACAGAATAAAAATTTTATTTTGATTTTTTCATTATGTATGATTTGTTTCTATACCAACGTTAGTATTGATGTTTTAAAATTGACAAAGCAGTTTCTGATTCTAAAATATATTGCAATTAAAAATTTCCCAATGGTTATTGATGATATGAAATATAAATGCAAGCCAAGATTTTAATAAAGGTTAAAATCCTTTTTTTTCATTAAATTTATTCAAATAATTTATTTAACTATCAAATGCTATAAAAGGTCTGCATCAGATTTCAATACATGTTTTCTTGAGTGATCAAACTAATAAACACTACTAACTAAAACTAACTGATCAAACTAAAACTAAAAATGTTGACATTAAAAAAAATTACTTTTAAGTAAGGAATAACAAAATTTGGCATACACTGAACCACATTTAAAGTACACCAAAGGAAAAATAGTCGCACATCCTGTCTTATGGATCCACAGCCTATATGTTGATTGGGAGGTCCTGGGTTCGAATCACAGTTAGAGCACATGAACGTACTTTTTATCTCTTTTGTCTTTGTATTTTTCTCGTATAAATGGGCTGTGAATGGTTGCTTACCCTATAGACGGGTACCTATGACACGTGTGTACCGAGGAATTCCAACTCAATACCAAATTACTGTACAGTAGAAAAAGTGAAGCAGCGCACCTCCTACTACCAGCCTAGCTGAGAAAAGACAACAACGAAGAAAATATTTTCTACTGATTTTTCTTTTTACGTATTATAAATCTCCTTAATATAGATCAAATTTATTTGTCGTATTTTCATTTAAACAAAAAGTAAAATAAATAAAATATGGCTATATTTAGAATATATTAAATATGAAAAATTTCGCTGTGGTATAAAATATTTTCTTATAAGTATAAACTAAGCCATAAAAAATTATTTTTCTTGTATAAATTTTATTACACAGTTTTGTAGGTGAACCTTGGACTATATCTTAAAGTTAACGAGTTTGAAATACTCACCTATCACCAAGGGCATCATAACTTAGAACCTTATTCTGGTAGTAAGGTCACACCTGAGCTGGCTCCCTAATTTCCACATCCTCACCACACCTGTGGAAAGTCTTTAGACGTCACAGATTAGCATGGACACATCCTCAACCCACTGAACTCTAGAAACCTATTGAGGGAAAATATGTGTGGTCACACTTTCTCAATCAATCCCAAGTGATGCTTCATTTTGCTAATTTTTTGGGAAGCGGCCTAAAGCTACTAAGCCACTGGAACTTTTATAAATTTTAACGCAAAATTTTTATAACTGTTCTTAAGAAATTAAAGTTATTCACAAAAAGCAACTTATTTTTATTACATGGAAATTAAAATAAAATAAAAAATAACTGTAAAAATAGAATTAAATATATAAAAGAATTTAAATACTAGATACATATATATAAAATTGAATAACATTAAATAAGATATATTTTTAATATTATTCTATATTATATATATAAATCTAATTATTATCGGAAGCTAAGATATGCATAAGCAAGAAAAATGAAAATAATAGTTAACATTTAACTTTTCCATAAAGACAATGGAGATTTAATCAATAGAAATTAAAATGTTAGCAGTTGATGAATATATTCGAAGCATAATTGCATCCTCTCTAATAACGGTAGCAATTGAAGTGTAAAGTATGGAGAAGCTATCAATCACTGCGGACTTCAATTCTGCTCTTTGATTTAAATTTCTAGAAATTAGGAAGCTGGCTATCAAAGTGTTAATTAGCACTTCCGGAGATAATGATATTTACTGTCATAATGGGAATAAGTAATCAGGACTATAAAAATTTGATTTCCTTCTAGATACAAAGATTGATTAATGTTGAAAGGAAATGATTAAGTACTGGTGGTATTTCACATTTGTCTATGTTCTGATGATTCTATTCATACAGAAACCAATTTATGCAAGATATTTTCTAATGAAAATATTCAAAATCAGATCATGAAATCTGAATATCAGACAGTATCTTGAATTATTATTCAATAACCAATTGAATATGAAATTTACAGAAACTCAACTGCTTGAAATATAAGAAAAATAAGTAATTACTTTTCTTCAAGGAACGTGTCTAAGATAAAAATATTAGGTTGGGTAAAAAGTAATCCATTATTTTTTTGGTAGACGTCTGTAGTGATCGATATCTCGTGAGGTATCTATCAAACAATTTCAGATTTATTCTCGTTGGAAAGGTGACATTTGACACTAAAATATCCTCTTGCGGTTTTTTTGTTTGATTAATTCAGTTACGAATACAAGGTTTTAAAAATGGAAAACAACAAACAGAAAATTCGATACATTTTCGTTTTTCTCTTGTAACGGCGAAAAAGATAGCCGGGTGGCTAAAATTGTGAAAGGTGTTTATCGTCCAATCGACTGTAACATCCAGTTACGTACAATTTTTGTTTCGTCGATTCCGTTCGGGTATTTTTGATGTTAGAGATGCACCTCGCATGTGGATATAGCATCGTCGAAAATGTCTACAAAATATCAAAAATGATCGAAATTAACCGCATGTCAGCACTCATAACGTGTAAGACCAAAGAATCTACATGAAAGCTGTTTTAAACCTTTTTACAAAGTGAATCCAAAATAAGTTTCAGAAAGTTCAAGTAAAAAATAATGAATTTCTTTTTCTCCAACCTAATAATTTTTCTTAATTATCCACATTAGTATTGGGTTGTCCGGAGCGTTCATGCCGATAATTTTAGGACAATTGAAACGTAGATCATTTAAATATTGATATGCATTTATTAAATTATATAGGTACCATTCTGCTCCACAATCTTTCTTCATTTTTCGTGTAGCTTGTAAATTCCGTCCTTCCTGAATCTCCCAGGTTTCTCGGCAAAAAAATTTGTCCAAATGGGTTTTGATCTTAACTAAAGATTCCAAATTTTTCCCATTAAAGGAATATCCTTTATCCAGCATCCTCGCCATAAACAGCACATATCTTATCTGCCATTTGTGTGGCATTTTTGCCCTTTCGGAAAAAGAAAAGCATTAAATGCCTATAATGCACTTTATTTACTACCATATACTAAGGCGTACAAAACTCATAAAAATTAACGAATTATAACCAAACTTATTTCCAAATATGGCTATAACTATCTCTTTTAGAATATATACACATGTCATTTGTTTTCAATATTTGTGATATATTCAGTCAGGTCTCTCGTGCTACCTACCGAAAATCGGCACGAACTTTCCGGACAACCCAATATTAATTTTTAACTTTAACACATTTATTGTATTTTAACTTATTAGTTATCTTAATAGTAGCATCTTAGTAATATTGATTGAAAAATAATCTTACCAATAATTAACTTTTAAAATTAAAACAACTAACAAAACTAAGCTTATTTAGTATTGATTATTGAAAATTGTTTTAAATTATGTAATTATCGATTATTTTAATTATACGATAATTAAAACCATCATTAACAAAACCCATAATTAACATTCCAATGCCTTAATAAAGATTTTTTTCGAATTAGTAATAGTAGAAAACAATTTCAAATCTTTAAATCTTATATCCTTTTCCCTCGAGCTATCTGTAATTCATTTCCCTCAAGAAATGTTTTTTCGCAAAGAGTTGAAAATTCACTTATTCACATTAAATTGAAAGACAATTTTCTTCGAGTCATAATGACAAAATGCACAATGACTTCATCAGGTAATACAATTAATGAAAAACTGGAAGATTATCAAAGATGCTAAAAGTGAAATTAATTAATTACATTAACTCATAGATTATTATTATTGACTTTTAAAATATATCTTTTCTCCTGAGATCTTTTTCTTCACTTTGAATCCCAAAAAACAAGTATGTTGAATAATTACGAAAGTATATTTTCAAAATAAAAATATGAGTAATTTTACTATACTTAGTAACTTATTTAAATAAAAATAAAGTTAAACTCAACATAAAAATGAAAAATATCCTTAAAATACGAATATTTAATTAAGGAAATGAAAATACCATTTTTCTTAGAAATTCTAGTTTTTTTCTTTTATTCCAAATTATAAATCAACAAATAAGCTTTTTACGACATTTAGAGGTTAAAGCATTCAAAAATCATAATATATTCTGAAATATGTATTTATTTTATAGGAAACTCCTAATTTTTTAAGAAATTTAAGAATTTGATTAATGTGTAAATCAAAAAAAAATATATATACAAGCAAGAGGTGATTGTTTTTTATTTAATTTATTCAATGAACAATATTAATAAAATGCCGATTTCATAAAATGTTCGCTTAATAATCATTTAAAACAGTGAAGATAATTGCACATACAATTAGCCATTTCAATAGCTAAAGAATAAATGTAATTCTTCATAGAATTGAAAACTAAAGCAAGCAGTTTGTAAAATTTTAATTCTAAACTTTGTGTACCTCTTAGATCTTTGAATTCTTATATAGCATTCCATATACTTATATTTTGACACATTACTCTCATGATAATATGAAGAATGTGCATGTAAAAGAATTCAATTCATGAACTATTTCTTCTAATAACTAAGCAAGATTTTCTTATAAACTCTTAAAAGTAATTTTTTTGTTAGAAACTATTATATAGTAGTAATTTTTTACAATATATGTGTTCCTAATTTTATCCTACTAAAAATAAAAAAAAAAATCCATTACAAAATTAATCTTTGGAAATAAATTTCATCTAACACCTACATGGATTAAAAAATATCGAAACAATAATGAAACGAAACATTTGGTTTCACATCTGATTTAACATATATATTAATTTTCCTATATTTTACATTAATGTTATTAACATATAGTTATTTTATTCATAAAAATTTTACTACATTTTGAATGATGTACACTATCTTGCTGTAACCAATTTTAATATTGTCTCTTAGTTTACCCAGTAATGTAGATCGGCTTGATTTATATAGAATAATAATGTAAATTGTTCAGATTATTGTAAATTTTTTAACTTTTTTCCATATGAATTCGATATTTTTATATAAAAGAGGTGATGTGCTTCCATAATCAAGAACTGATTTTTATTAAACATTGGTTTTCAATGTCTGTAAATAGCTACACCTAGTTTGTTTTTGATTTTTCAATTTGTACTCTGTTGTTAAACTGGTAACACTGTCTTTTCATAAGTAATTTTAACCAAAATCTGGCAAAATTCCATGAATTATATTTCTTTTCAAATTTCAGGCTGCTAGGAAAATTATTTTTCATGCTTAATATGTGTATATTATACATCGAGTTGGACTTTCCATTCACATAAAAAGTTTACAATTTTTTTCACAAAACAATATATATTCCGTTTCACATTGAATGTTTCATTAAAATTCTTATGACATAAGTCTTATTTTGTGGTACTAACCTTCTTTTTTCTAGCAGTAGTTTGATTTTTCAAATTAATGAACCAAGCCTTGCATCTATTTTTCCATTTGGTTAATTTATTTTACTATACGCTCACAATTTTCTGACTTTTTCAAATTTTAAAGTTATGATTTTCAGAATTAAATACTGTTTTATAAATTTGTCTCCCATATATTTACTATAGAAGCCAATGGGATATCTTTCTTTGTGGATACAAAATAAATACAAACTAATAATTAAAGCATATAAACTTTTACTTGTTTATATTGTGGCTGCATTTAACGAATATTTCAGATTGTATATAAAATTTTATGAATAAATAGATTAAGATTAGAAAATATATTACACAATGTCAAATGAATTTAAGATAATTATTTCATGTTTGGGCTTAAGAAGATTACATTTGCTGGATAACAGAAGAACAACTCTAAAATATTCTATAAATTATGACTTAAGGATTTTACATTCCTTGAATAATAAAGTTCTACAAAATTTTTACATTATTTCTTCACGTGATTTGATGTTTTGTAACATTATTTATTAAAATAAAATTTTTATTTTTTACATTAGTTAAATATTCAAATTTTATGTGGTTATGTGGTATATTAAACCATAAGTATAGAAGTACATAAAAAATTATAATATTATAAATTATTAAATTAAAAAAAATTTTGTTCTTGTTGTAGAACATTTTCTAGAAAATTTTAAACATTTAAGAAATTGTAAAAAAGTTATTAAAAGCGTCAAATTTTAATTTTGGAAAGTCTCGAAGTACAATGATCTTACAAAATGAAGTAATGGATCGCATAAATGTTTATTCAAGTGATCGAAATGTAAGATTATCGTTCACATGATTCGCAGTTTCATTCCTGGGATAAATAATAACTTCTTCTCTTTTAAAATCTAGCCATGACAAATTAATTTGAATAATGGAGTTTGAGTGACCAAAAAAGTGTAAGCTTTATCGCTTCCCTGTTGTTCAAAATCGTGAGCCATTTGACAGCATTTGGTAATATCAATTCACAAGAAATATGAAGCTGGTAAAAAAAAGTATGAAATATAAAAGTTCTTCTTTATAGATTTTTCATTTTCCTGTTTTTGTTATTTGTTTTTGACATCCTTAGCAAGAAACATTTTTACATTATTAAATGAACCAAAATGCTGTTGAGATAGTACTGATAGTGTTGTTGTGATGAACTGAGCATTTTCAATGTGAAATATGCTTAATATTATTGTCAGTAATATATAACATGTGGATACAAGAGAAGAAAGTCTAATGCTTCCTTATACTCCTTAAAAGAATAATGAAACTCATTGCATATAATGCATGGTTTTTGCTTTGAAAGGGCATTTTTTGTTAGATATAAGGAACTAACTATAAAATATGCGTAAAATCCATGTCCGTTAAAACATAAATGACAACCTCATTATATCAATTTTATAAAGTTATAAGTAGGTCTGTTCAAAAACCCTTGTTCTATTTGTATGCCGAATTTTCGTCCGATATTGGAATGAGAAAGGCTGCATGTAATGGAAAGAAACTTATAGCAAGACCTAAGTCTGGCTAATTTAAAATATAAACTATGCTCTGATAAAAAAAATGATTGAATTTACATACTGACCATATATGCAGAAGACTTATTTTATTTTTGAGGAAAAAACATCCTCATTAGTGTTATTTTGAATATTCAATTTTATTTATGAATTTTGTTTCAAGTTACAAAAAATATGATGTCATCCGTTCCGAAATTAATCAATTTTTTATTCGTTGTTCACATAACTTAAATATATGTTGAAATCGATAAAAATCATACCAAATTATCATTTAAAAACAAAAATAAAGTGAAAAACGTCATATTTCCATTCGATTAGAAATAGATACATTAATGACAGTTATGTAATTTAATTCTATCAGATACAATACATTAATTTTCAAAAGAAAAATGCGCTGAAATAACATGTTGAAGCTTCATAGACTAGAACAACTTATCAAAATCTTTGATGAATTGCTTGTTACATTATAATAACAAGTATAACAAATCACACTTTCTCAAATGATTTATAAATAATTTGGTAAATAACAGGCTATTCATTTATTATAATTTATTTAGTCATCTATTGATGTTCGAAGTTGATAAATTCATAAGTACTTTCAAATTATAAACCTAAAAATGTTTAGAAGTTTAATAATTTTAAGAATAAGTGTAGGTCACTTAACACTAAATCCAGTTTTAAGACATCCAATATATTGTTTGTCAAAATAAAATTTATTAACTGATTTAAAAAGAAAAGAAAAATTCCAAAGAGAAATATTCCAAAGAGAAATATAAAATTAAGTTAGTCATTAAGGAGAAATTAACTACCTACCATAAAAATTCTCATCCACTTAAAAAAACAAAAAAAAAACTGATAATCTCAAAGATTACAAGCAATAATTAAATCCCATTGTGATAATTCACAAAGGTTTGCCAGAGATCTTGTTTTTTTACCTTTTCTTCCCAAGATTTTATGCAGGAATTAAAATTAAACTTCTTACTTAGTAAGAATTTTTTGCGACGTAGTTAAAAGCTGCTTCTTGCATGTTGGCGGAAGAATTCTCCTGAAAGAATGTGGCAGAGAGATAGGTATTTAATGCTTTATTAGGGATTCGTAATCACAATTTTTTTATTTCTAGTAAAAGAAAAATGTTATTTTCGGATAATAAAATAAAAAAATTTGGACAAACAACAACATTCTTCGAAGCACGCAATAATATTCTTCTAAAATGTTGTATTAAAACTTATTTTAATAGTTTTCATTCTTAACAATATGATAGAAAGTTGGATAGAAAAGAATTTAAAAATGGTAAATATCTGAAAATGAATTTTGCAAAAAAATTAAAGTATTTTCACAGAGTAAGGTATAAGCGGCTTATACGTTAGATACTCGTTAGTAACTTGGCAACCTGTAATTGAACTGAATAAAAAATCAAGTTTGATTTTTTATGTTGTGTAATTATATAGATTAAGAGGAGGAATTTTTTTAACAACCTGTTTTAAATTAAAGGATGTTTTAGTACGTAATTAGATTTTTTACCATTTTACAGATCTTTTTAATTGCAAAGAATTATGTGCAAAAATGGTAAAGTATACACTAACTAAAACAATATATTTCAAGTGATTTTATGTTCTTTCACACTTAATATTATGTTTTCCTAACGGCTATGAATAAAATAATACATTCTGAAATAATTATACATTTTGAAAAGAATGAAGAATTATATTTTTATATAATCATTCGAAATATATTAGTTCATATAATGTTCATCTTTCTTAGATTTTTAGAAACAGCTTCTGAATTAATTAACTAACTATAATAAATTGATTATTTTATTTCAAAGAATATGTAACATGCTTGATTCTGAATTTCGTTAACTTATTAAGTCAGCATTTCCTTTCACAAATAGTGGATTGAGAAATATCAACCTAAGATTTTAATAATGCGAAACTACTTTACATTTAATAGATTGTGCATATATTCTTCATTTTATCTGCTAGAAATGATTTTCATAAATGGTATGCATCTGAAAATAATTTAGAAATCATTGTCAAAGTGTCATAGAGAGAAATTCAATATGGAATATACTTATCAGATTAGTAGTTTTGCTGAATTAATTGATATTTGATCTGCAATTGACTAATGTAACAACCCTTTTTTGTTTTCACATTTTTATATTGTCCTGAAGTTGTGTTATTAAAGTAACGAGCATTATTTTATATAAACTGATTTATTGATCCAATCTTGACAAATAATCAAAAAATTTTCATAATATGAACATCCACCATCAATACATCCACGAAATCGTTTTGTACATGTAATGAAGTTCTTTGTTGGGAAGTTTATAACATGGACTTGAATGTTCTCTATAGACTCCCAATTTTTTCATTTAGGTTTTTTCTTCAAGAGCGGAAACAAAAAGATGTGACAAGAAGCCAAATCGGGAACCTAAGGTAGGCTGGAAATACTGGACTAAACTATGATCTTACTCCGAAAACGAAAGTAAGGTGAAAGTATGTGGCTGGGTGATTTTTCATGGTGTACTTTTGTATTTTTTCATCTTTGATGTCGTCCACGCGGGCAACAATGCATTTCGATTTCTGAGTACCTCCATATAAAACGATGAGTTGACTATCTATACTGGTAGCACAAACACAAAACAGGCCACACCCTGGACATCAAAGACAAACAAAATAATTGATGCGAGTTTTGCTCATGCGTGCTTTTCTTGGGCCAGGAGAACGATTGACTGTCATTTAAAACTTTACCTTTTTGATTCTAATCTTTTTCTTTAATTCATGATCTGCCTCTTTTAGATATTAAACTCTACCTTTACAATTCATACTCGAACTCAAATCAAACTCAATTATTTGTTTCCTGTTACGATACAGTCAATAAAATTTGAACCATAGAGAAAAACTAGAAGTTTTTTGCTTAATTGTTAATATTTATAGCCCGAACTTCATATATCTTCTGTATCTGAAAATTTTCAGTTACCATACCATGTACGCAAATTTTGCAATGTTTAGAATACCCGTAATGTATCCAATATTTTAACGAGGTCTGATTTCAAAACATTGCACAGTCACTTCACGTTGCCGCCATCATTTTGATAGTCAGTCCAAGTCTTCATAAACTTGTGCAATTTCCCAATTTGGGATCCTTGAACGCCATTTGAAGGATGTAGTACGTTTCCGTAGCATTCATCCCAAACCATATGCGAAATTTAGGGTATATCTTTGTTGAAATTATTCCTCCATCGCATAGTGTCTCAGGTTCCAAAAGCAAGTTTCTTGTGGAACGTCTTTCTGACATTTACTGTCTACTAGAATAAAACTGAGCTCAATCGTTTTAGGAAGGTCAAATATAAATATTTTTTCCACCAGGGGGAGAGAACACTACAATATATAAATGTTTCAGAAAAAAATTATGCTCATTACATATTTATAAAATATCTTGTGTAACAACCCTCATAAAATGAAGAGATGAAATAATCAGGCAAAATCACGCACTACAATGGATAAATGTATTTCCATTGTAGTGCGTGATCTAATCTCAATCATAATAATAAATTTTATAAAGACTTAACATTGGAAAATTGAAAAATGTTGATATCTTAGTAAGAATAAATATTTTATTTTTACTATTTGCTTAATTGGTTTATTAAATATGTGATTTTAATTATCTTAAATTAAAAATTAAGTTTTGATAATTTTTATGAGTTTTTGAAAAGCATTATTTCTAACACTCTATATGATCATAGTTACTTCGTTTTGCTATATGCATGAAAAACACACACATCTCAAAAATTTTTTAAGAAATCTAAAATTAGTTAATATTAGTTCTGATACCTGAGATACCAAAATGCGGATTAAAAATGAAAACAGTTAATTTTAATTTTCACTAAAAAAAACGAAAGTAGATACAATAAATTTTATTTCAGAGTAAACTCAAAGATTTCACAATAATCGAATGTGTAAGTAAAAGAGTAAAGTATTTGAATGAGTAAGTAAGTAAATGAGTAAGAAATGAGAAGTAAAAATCGAATGAGGGGGAAAAAAACTAGAAATTTTGCCATAAAGCAAAACAGACCCTAAGCATATCCTTTGGGATCATTAAATTATGAAGTGTTTAACATTTAGAAACCTTTTTTAATGTATAAGTTTTAGGTGTAAAATTATTTTTATTACAATGGTATCAAAATTTAGGGGAACACTGAACTTAGTTCTTTATGAGTCCCCCTTTGTAAGAAAAATGTTTCGCTATAATATTTAATTTGTCTTCACTGATGAAACATAAACCCCAAGAAATTGCTTTGCGTACATTCGGGAGCTTAATTAAATTCGATTTTCATCTTAACGGGAAAGAGAGAAAAAGAATGTAAATATAATGAGAAGAATATACATAATGTTTGCGGTGCTGTTAATATTGCTCTCCGTTTGTGTAATAACAAAGTATTAACATGAAAAGTATTTTAGGAATTTTCTCTTTGGGCATTTAAATAATCGCGTTCATTTCAGAAAGCTTTAAATTTTGTAATTGATGTAGTTCTACACTGTAATTAGAAAAGTGATTAAACAATATATTAAAAAAAGGAACACCAGTGAAAGTGTTTTGTGACCCTTTTAAGGCAGTTTAATTGTTCTCCTGTTAATTCAAAAGAAAAAATTCAGCTTTAAACTGATCAATACTATTAAAATAATTTCTGTCAATTATTTTCTATTATACATTATGAAATGTATAATAAAAATACAATTATTGCCATTATAAAATGGTTTTATGTAGGAATAGAAATTATTAATATTATAGTTTTGTTTTAGGTCAGTACATTAAATATATTATATATAATTAACTTAATTTCGCATCAAATTTAACTGCACAATAAAATAAAATTAATCAATTTACTTAAATTAATTGTTATTTTAATGTAGTTTAACTTCATACATTACCAGAACGTTAAACATAGTTAATGATTGATTGTAAATTACTTGGCCAGTTTGACAATAGAGGCACCAATAAAAAAAGCCATTGTCAGTAGAATGATAATACTGATCAATTAAAGCAGCAATTTTCAAAAGAAGGTTCTACAAAGTTTCATAAATGTTTCTATAAATACACACAAAATATTCAGCAAGTTAATCAATATTATAAGAACAAAAAATATTATGTTTTTAATTGACAAAACGAACTTGTAGGGTGTTTAACTTTGCAATCATTGTTTCTTTGAAATATCACTGATTGAAAGGGTGCCAAATTAGGAAGAATGGAATGGAAGCATTTGTGATTCAATCACAAATATTTGCGCTCCGGAGTAACTTCAGCTCTAACAGGTTTTGTGCTATTGAAACATAACCAATAAAACCCCATATATTCAAAACTCTCTTGGATTCTTAATTTATTACTCTCTTATATTCTAGATTTTAAATCTAAGTTTGTTTCAAGCTAATCTAATAACGTGCTTTTTACATTTGATCTTTAACTTATTTTTATAATTTTTGATTAAAAAAATGCTCTCTACAGGGCCATTTTTCTTACTTATTTTGCAATTAAGGTGAAAGATAATGCAAGGATTCCCTAGTTAAAATAATTTAGTCCGTTGATAAAATAAACTAAAAGCTGCCAATTTTCAAAGTTCATTAAAATCGTTTTACTGTTAGTTGTTATTACGTAGAGGGTCGGGAAGAGGTGGAGAATTTCAGTGAAAAATGAAACCTCTTCAAATTCAATTGGTACTGCAGTTAATCTATTTGGTGGAAGTTTGAATCATTGAGGATACTCTTTTATTTATAATTTGCTTATTTTTCATTGTACTTTTTTTTCATAATGGAAAAAATCAACTGGAACCTACAGTTTAACGTGAATTCTGAATCAATGCAATAATCAATGTCTAAGGTGGG
>JAPDSC010120625.1:236390-267541 GCA_026290005.1 Latrodectus geometricus | reverse complement strand
AAACAAAATTGTTCTTTGCTATAGAATCATATTTTATTGAAATGAATCCAAAATAAGCAAGTATGGATATTTTGATTGAAAAATAATGAATTATCCATTTTAAATTTAAACTTGAAGAAATTTTTTAATTTACTAATTTACATAACCATATATATTGTATTTGTTCCAAAAATATCTTTAATTTGTATTTATTAGTTTGGAATATTAAATTAGCATTTTTCACTAACAAATATTTCTTTAACTGTTTATTTGTTTTAGATTTTTATGCCTTTTTTTAAATTCTATACAGAATGATTCATTTTGTGTACTCATATGTAAGAAGTAAGGCAATTATTTTCATTATTCACAATATAGATAATAGAAAGATAAAATCGCAGTGATTGTGCAAAGGAGAATAAAATCCTTTCATAATTCGTAAAATTATGAAGAAAAACTATAGTTTAAATAAGACGAGAATGAGAAAAATAACTCTCCACCTCATTTGGAGTAAAAACATAATTGGGAAAAAGTATCAATTTCATGAGTTTGAAGCAACTGGGATAAACGATACGTAATAAAAATTTATTTTATTTTATTAATGAATTATATTATCATGTTCCTAGAGGATCATGTTCCTAGATCATGTTCCATGACACCGAGAGGATTACTATCAACATTAAAGGAAAATATTTATATTTGTTTTAACACACATTTCTGTGATCTTGATAACAGATTTTGCAATGCCTAAAAATATAATATACACAAAATATAGCAGGGCACAAAGTATAAATTATTATTGGTGTATAGGTCATATTGTGGTCGAAAAAATTTGATAAGTTACATAGCAATTTCCTAGTAACTCCGTACCACATAAGGAACTAGTTCGTAACCTATATGTGTTATTCCCGTATGGTATGATTCATGACTGTCAGACATATTCAATAATCTATATACATTTCCCCATATTATTTGTTAACTCCTTTAATAGAAGATTCTTGTATTTAATGTTACGTAAAATAAATACCGAACTATATTACTGGCCATTAAAATTGCTACACCAAGAAGGCGACTTGCTACAAACGTGAAATTTATACGAAAGGAAAAAGGTGCTGTGACATGCAAATGATTAGCTTTTCAGCGCATTCAGACAAAGCAGGCACAAGTAGCGACACCTACATTGTGTTTAAATGAGGAAATTGTTCAGTCGGTTCCTCATACACAAATTGCATTTGAACGTTGTTGCCTGGTGAAAAGTTGTTGTATGTAAGAAGGAGAAATGCGTACCAGCACGTTTCTGACTTTGATAAAGGTCAAATTGTAGCGTACCAGGGTTGCGGTTTATCTTATCGCAGTATTGCTGCTCGCGTCGGTCGAGATCCAATGACTGCTAGCAGAATATGGAATCGATGGGCTCAGGACGGTAATACGGAATGTCATGCGGGATCTCAACGGCCACCTATCACTAGCAAACGAGAAGATAGGCATATTATCCGCATGGCCGTATTGAATCGTGTAACCACGTCACGAGCCGTGAGTTAAGAAACGGGGTCGTTTGGAAGACAACAAGTGTCTGCACGAACAGTTCGAAGACGTTTGCAGCAGCATGGACTCTCAGCTCGAAGACCATGGCTGCGGCTTCCTTTGACGCTGCGTCATAGACAAGAGCGCCTTCAATGGTGTGATCAATGACGAACCTGGGAGCACGAATGGCCATCTTTTCAGATGAATCCAGGTTCTGTGTACAGCATCATGATGGTCCCATCCATGTTTGGCCGCATCGTGGTGAACGCACACTGGCAGCGTGCGTTCGTCATCGTCATACTGGCCCATCACCTGGCGTGATGGTATGGGGTGCCATTGGATACTCGTCTCGGTTACCTCTTGTTCACATTGACGGTGCTTTGAACAGTGCACGTTACATTTCTTTTGTGTTACGAACCGTCTCTCTACCATTTATTCGAGCCCTGCGAAACCCTACGTTTCAGCAGGATAATGCCCGACCGCATGTTGCCGGTATTGTATGGACCTTCCTTTATACGGAACATGTTCGGCTGTTGCCCTGGCCAGCACGTTCTCCAGATCTTTCACCAATAAAAAACGTCTGGTCAATGGTTGCCGAGCGGCTGTTTCGTCACCAAACGCCAGTCTCTACGGTTGATGAACTGTGGCATCGTGTTGAAGCTGCATGGGCATCTGTATCTGTACATGCAATGCAATCTCTATTTGACTCAATGCCCAGGCGTATAACTGCTATTATTACTGCCAGAGGTGGTTCTTCTGGGTACTGATTTCTCAGGATCTATCCGGCCAAATTTTTTGAAAATTTAATCACTTGTTTTTTCTAGTATAATATATTTATCCGATAAATATCATTTTGTTATCTGTATTTCTTCCTGATGTAGCAATTTTAATGGCCAGTAGGGTACATTTGCTAAAAATCTTCATAAAATCCGAATTTCTTCTGAATTATTCAGAGAGTTTATGTTTTAATCAGTATTAAGATTTTTTAATCTCATGTATCATTATAGTTTCATAATATTCATAATTTAAATTTTAGCACTGTGTTTCTAAATAACAAGATTTTTAAAAACTTTTACACAAAATGTTTGAAATTAATAAGAACTGAAAGATGGAAGTGTTCTCATAATTAGCAAATTTACATAAAATATTGTGGCTTCTGTTGTGTACACTTCTTACCATGATGAATTTCATTGTTTCCTAAGACAGATATGGAAAATATGGTAAATTTATGTAATTTTGCAAAATGTTCCTATAAAATAGATCTGCAGTGTAATAAAATGTTTTGATTCAAGAACAAATTTATACATAAATATTGCAAATTTAGAAATATTGCTGAACACTCATAGTTATCAAATTAGAAAATGTAAAGAATCGATATTTTGCATCTTATTCTCAAAAGAAATCAAGCAATTATTTTGTGAAAATCTTCAGGACACATGTTAAGTTTTATTATCTTTAAGAGAAATAATTAAAATATGAAATTTTTCCCTTGTATATATTTTTAACAATAGATTTGGAATGCATATTTTGACATTAGAATATTTGCATTCATACATATCTAAGAAAAATCTGTCGAGCACATGGAATACAAAAAGTTTTTATTATAAAATGTTCCTTATCAGTAAATAAGACAAAATTTGAAACTCTACAGTTAAGATTGGTAAGTTATTAAGCTTTTTAATACTAATTCAAAAGTTAAAAATAAATAATTGAAAAATTTCAATATATATGTATATATATATATCATTTTAAAGGTACGCAAGCTTAATTTCTAACAAATTACATTAATAATTATTATAATTTATATAAAACTTATAATGAAAATACATATTTTGGCCTTCTGTAAATAATTCTTAAATTTTTATGTATTTTTTGTGTTAATAAAAAATTGCACAATTCAACTACATCAATATCATCAAATATCAATACTTATTCAAATTTAAAAATATAAAGAATTAAAAGTATAAAGCATTTTTACGTGTGAGTTGACATACATTATAAAATGACCTAACAGGTCAAATACTTTCTGAATGATTTAGTTCAAAATTTTTTATTAAGAATTGAGAAAATTTCCTTCAGGGGAATTTCTGCATTGCATTTTACAATGGAAATCTATTACAATGGGAAGCATATAAATGATTTTACTTCTAAATTAAAAAAAAGAAGTATAGGCATCAAATTATGCGAAAAATTTTAGAGAGAAAACAAAAATAATGTTAAAAATATTATTTTAAATTTTTGTTAAAAATAAAAAGTTAAAGGTGGTAGTCAATGGGGAATTAAAATTAACTTTTATTTCCACGATGTAAAATATGCGAGAATTTATATTTTCTTTTTCAATTTTTAACTACTTTTAAAAACACATTATATACATGTATATAATCCATTTCGATTTCAATATAACAAAATGTACATTTTTTAAACCTAAAAATCCACATTTTACAATCTCGAGAATGATAAATCAAAAAATTAAAATAATTCTTCAAACTAAAAATAATTAAATTTCAAAAGCTCAATAAGTTTCATAATTAAAATGTTAATGATTCTTCAGGAATTTTACTTTCATTAATTTTTTATACAGTAGTAAATTAGCTCTCATTTTTTTAAAATCAATTGAAGAAATGGTTTAAACACTATTATCAGAATAAAAAGTAAACTAATTCTTTTCGAAGTTTAATTAATTTCCAAGTTTTATGCATTAAGGCAAATTTTATATATTTTATGTACAAATTTTACTTTATAATATATAAATGTGCAGTATTTCGGGTAAAGAAATTATTCTCCCTTCATAATACAGTTTGTAATCATTTGAAAAGAAGATAAAGGGAAGCTGGCTATTCCATGAGTAAATATATTATATTTATTCATTTTATAAATTTACTAATGAAATAAAATAGTGTATTGATTAAATGGCATGCTTATATCAGTTAAGAAATTTTCGTTATAAATACAAATTGATATTTAATTCATTATTTAAGTCAAATTAGAGGGCAAAAGATTCTATCTGGTCCTATTATAATAGAGTACATATAATATGAGCTAATTTTACATAAAACAGCGCAGAGAAAAATCCTTTTCAAAATTACTGTATAATCATATGTCATGTATATTTAATATTACATTTTATTTTTAAAAATATTAACATTTGATATAATCATTTTAAAATTAGCATATTTAGCACGTGGGAAACTGGAAATAACTTTCAAATTAATAATCATGAAATATAATTATTCGCATAACATCTTCACTTCATATTTAGTATAATTCTCATGTCATTTTCTAAATGCGTCTTTAACTATATTGTCTCCTTATTTCAACTTCACTGCATATGCTTTGTATTTGTGTAAGATTTGTCAGTTAATTCTTTTTCAGTCAACTTAATTTCTCTCAAACCTCCTTTAACGTTGAAAAGATTAGAAATTTCTGGAATTGCAGAGACATTCGAGAACACAGGAACATTTAATGAGCAAATTCTAATGTTCTACAGACCAAACAAATTGAGTTTTCAGTAGCAAAGATTGAGATTTAAATTTCTGAATAGGCAGTGTAATAAACAGCTTTTAAATCAAAATTGCAAAATTCTGGTTCTTTGCTCAAGTGAATCGATGTTTCAATCTGAAACCACAGCATCTTTTCGCATTGCACACTTCAAGTATCGAAACATTTGGAATTTTATCACATTTCTGTTATGAAGGTGGAGAGGAAACCAACAAGAGAGTTTTATTTTGCTAGCAAGAGTATAGGGTAATATATTAAAATAAGAATAAAATCTGAAAACACTTTGTACATTTCTAGATTTAAATACAGAAGGTAATTTTAAGAATTACGTTGAATTTCGCAGAATCAGAAAATAAGTATTTATTTAATTTAGTTATTGGTTATTATGGTCTATTTTTAATTTTTATCCACTTTCCTCAATTTAAATCATTTCTCATTATCATTTTGTTACATCTTCATTCCAATTGTCTATCAATTTAATAATACTCTAATATATAAATGGTTAAATTTTTTCTCAATTTCATTCTCTTACTTAGGATTTTTCTGATGTAAAAAAATTTATTTAGCTTAACACGTTTAAATTTTTTTATAAATAATTAAAAAAGTATGTAACACAATGTTTTTTTTTTTCTTTTTTTCTTTATAAAAATATAACCTAGTTTACACATATTCTTATCAGATAACATGCACCTCTTAAGGGTTCAACTGTATCCAAAGTGTTTTGTTCTTTTTCTCTCAATATATATCAATGCGCTACCCAACCTGTCTAGTGGTTAGCGTAACTGACTACTGATGGGTAGGACCTGGGTTTGAATCCCGGCTTGGGCATGGTTGTACTTTCTCTTTCTCTGTGTTTCTTGTCCTTTCCTCAGATGATGGATGAATGTGGCCAGCAATATAAACGGGTTTGTGGTGGTGTGGCGTGGGCGACGCTACTCGTACCACCGTAACTTGGTTCACAGCTGCCCGCCGGGTAACGATAAAATAAAATGAGTAAGCAGTTTCCGGCCTTGTTGCGGCAAATGGTCTAATGTACTTATTATTACTTATTTGCTTCAGGGTGCCCGCCATTAGAAAAATATATATATATATATATATATATATATATATATATATATATATATATCATTTGCAAATCAGAGTCAGTCATGGCCTGGACCAAACAAACAAAAGAATCCCTTACTTGTTGAATATCAGTGCAAGTCACATTACTAGTAAGCGAAATAGATTTGCTTGCTGTTTAAAAAGTTGTAGCTTCATGTATTACTGTAGTTTCCATAAAATTAATATTGTGTTTACTAAAATCTTTTTGTCATTTCGGAACAATAATAATGAAATTTTGATAGTATCAACTGAAATAATTTCATTTCAATTCTATTGAATTCTTAAATCAATTAACTCAATTGAAAAAAATTAAAATACTTTAATTCAAATTTAAGCAACAACAAAGCAGGGCATTTTTAGAAATGTATGTTAGAAACTTTCTAATATACAGTAAAAAAAGTACACTGCTGTCCACTCAAATTGCAACACCAAGAAAGACAATAAATATCACAAAAAAATATTTTGTAGATAAAATGTTAATCAAGTATCAAATGATTAAATTTATAGACTTATGTGAAGTGTAGTTCCTGTTAAAATCAGTAGCCAGAGTTGCAGCCATTGTTGGAGATCACCACTGCCACACAACTCGGTATTGATTCAAAGGCACCTTGGATGTGTTCTTGGAGAAGAGAAGGCTAAGCAGCATCCAAACGTTGTCAAAGTTGATCTGGTGTGGTAGCTGGGGAAAATATAATTTGAATCACTCCTTGAGCAACCATGGACAACACGTTTTCTAAAGGTGAATGTTCGGGGCAGCGATCCAGCCAGGGAAGCAATCCAATCTGACATTTGATGAAGAACACTTGGACAATATGTGCCACGCGTGATCGCGAATTATCCTGTTGAAATATGGCTGTTGGTAAAGCCTGAATTGAAGGAAGAACCATTAGCAGCACCTTACAGATGTAGCGCTGGCTGTTTAAAGTACCGGCAATGCGTATTAGAGGAGTGTGAGAAAGATATCTAATACTACCTCATACTAAAATTCCATGTGCAAGACCACTGTGGTCGTGCATAATGCAGTTGTTCGCATCCTCTCTCCACGGTGTCTCCAGACTCGAATGCGATAATCAGGGCATTAAAGATAAAAGCGTGGCTAGTCAGTAAAGACAATTTCATTCCATTCTGCCATCCACATCCTATTTTCATCACATCATTGGCAACAGAGAGATATGTGGTTCTGCGTCAAGGGAAGATAAAGCAGTGTTCGCCTTGCGTACAGACTATTCTGCTGTAAATGGCATCGAATTGGAAGCGCAGACACTGGATGAGGCGTTATAGACTGAATGTGCTGTGTCATGGTTAGTAATGTGGCTGAGCGATCCGTCAGTGTCATACGCGCAATTTGCTTATCTTCACTTAAAATGGTGCCTTGAGAGGGATGGAAATGAACACGTCGGTCCGTCGTACCCTCCTGCATCCAACGATTCTGCAATATAGTTTTTTGGTTTCGCGTAACACGACTACGGCCTTGAAAGTTAATAAAAAAACACAAAAAGCCCGTATATTTATTTGGAGAGAAGGTAAAACTCATTTCCATCCATCAAATATCAGTGAAAGAAAATCATGTGGTCAGCTGCTGTTTTTGGCATCTTTTTGGGTGGACTAACATGCCTCTATGTCTTTCTCCATGAAAATTTAATTGCTCACATCTATAGATATGACATACTGGATGCGTATGTGCACCCATATGATTAGGCAATAGGTGATGCTTTCGTGCAACAGGATGATAATGCGAGACCACACAGGGATGTTTATCTTGAGTAGGAAACAACTGTGCGCATACTGTCGCCAGTTAGATCGTCGGTACTTAACCCAAACAAGCATGTTTGGGACGCTCAAGGACGACGTGCAGCTGTTCTCAACCCCACTACTAGGATGCTAGCCACGTTTTTAACTACTTTGGAAGAACAATGGGTTGCACTTCCTACACAATAAATAGATCGAGTAATTGAGATCATCACACACCACTGCATATGCTATACTGCCTTTCGGGGTTATGATATCCTATATTAAAGGTACTTTCCCTATATCAAACTTATACCTCCCATTTGTTCATTGTACTTCTATGCTAATTTTTACTACACCATAATTGTCCGGTGAATTTTTATGCTACTTTTTACCTTGAGTTTTCCTTAATTTATGTAACGAGTATATCTAGGAAACAGATTTTGAAATACGTAGATTACGAAAGGATAAAGCAATAAATGTATAAATGACAGTGTTAAGTCATTTATTTATTTTGCATTGTGTATTGTCTCATATGAAACATTTTCTACTATTATTTAACAGTGTCTTTCAAAATGGAATGCTATTGACATAACAGTAATAAATACTGTAGTACGTACGACAAGCCTATCAGTCAAAATAATATAGAAATACACATATTAAGCGATATATTACCAAGAAATTGACTCCAAAATTCTCTAACATACTGCCAGCAATACAATTCTGTTGAGCTGTCAGCATATTGGATAAATACTTGATAAGAAATCTATTGTTTGAGTCTTGATTCTCATTTATCAATACTAATGAAAAGTTTCGAGTGTGATGCATATCATTAAAGGATTAAATCTATTTTCACAAGCCACAGTATATGCTTATACTTCCATAAAGGTATAAGCTAATATTTGAGGTAAAATATAGTTCTTCAGACAAATTTGTTTGAAATGGTTTTTACAATCATTAATTCGAAACGTTTATAATTGAGAAATTTTTTGAAGTTATTCAGTACTTTATGTATGCAAACAATGATAGAGAATTTCTCTAAAGAAAACATCTTACAATCCTTCAAGATTAAATTATAAAATGTTTTAGGCAGTTTCTCCTAATGATAAAGTCACCATGATCATGTCAAACGAATATGTTTGAATATGTAACATAGTAGAACGATGTGAAGGTCGGTCTTATTGATTCTTTTTTACAAAGACTTTGGAGCACCAATGGTTGATAAGGGAAATAGTAAGGGGGGGATAATTGCTGTATACAAAATACTGCACTTTCGGCACTTAGTGAATGGTTCCCAGTGAAACATACTTGACAACTTCTTTCGAGGATTTCCTCTGAATTGTTAAATGCTTCCTGGTTAAGTTGTTGCATTTGTATTAGATAGTGTTACAAACAACTCCATATGATATTAGCATACATTCTGTTTTTAATGCAGTTGTGTATGTCCCTAATTCAAGAAGAAAATTAAATAAAACAGCAGTTTTATTTCAGTTACACACATTTACGACTAACAGCCTAATTTTTGGAACAAGGCGCACATCAACACAAACACTTGAGAAAACGAGTTTAAAAATTTATACATGGGAAAAAACCATGCACTAAATAAATAGGTGATGTGACTTTTTTCACGTTCGGTGTAAGGAAAATATTTCCTTCCCGTGTACTGGAGGTAGCAGATTTGATACTTGACCCACTCGAAGACCATCGTATTTAGAAAATGTATGAACGTAAGAGTTCTATATGGCCAAATACTCTTTGTTGGCTTTGAAAAAAAGGGTGAAAGCTCAGGTATCAACCCGATAATTGGCCTTGGTTCAAAGATACTGGGTGGTTGGATATATTATGTGGCTTCAGTCCGCAGAAATTAGCAACCCAAAGCGTTTTGAAAAAACCTAATATAAACTTGAATTGTGTCTTAAGATATTAATAAAGAATAGGAAATAACTGTTGAAAATACACTGATGATTCCTAAAATATATTTTTATTTAAGTTTAATTTATATATAATATATTTTTATTTTAAGCTAAAAGTCCAAATGCATAACACTTATTTCTTACATTCATAAAGAATCATAAAACAAATATAATTGTATTCAAATAAAATGTAGAAAACTGATGTTAACGAAAATAAGAAAACCAACTGTAGTTTTTGAAAATTAAAAAAAAAAAAAAAAAAAAAAAAAAATCTGAATCTGCTTACTAAAACCGGAATTTTACAATTGCATGTGCATTAAATGATGATAGAGATTTGTATAAATAAATTAAACTTAGTATACATATTATCTTATTGATAACTACATTGTGATTGATTCATAAGAGACTTTTTCATAACTTTGTTGACATCTAGGTAAAATCAGAATCTTTAAGAGGATAGAATTTCATTGAAGAATATAATTGATAAATACGTAAATAATAGCTCTTCAAACTGATGTGATTTAAAAATATGTGTAGAATTAATGCTCATTCACACAGTATATGTTAAATTACTATCATAATCCTATTTTATTTAATCAAATTATTTATTTTACCTGTATTCGATAGTGACAGTATTTTAATAACTTCAAATATTCATTACAAATAACTTCAAATATTTTCTTTGCTCAAAATCTAGTTTTTGCTAATGGAACTTAGGTCATATGAATAGAAAATACAGCTATTTTTTTCAAATTTTGAATTAATTATAAGAAATTTATTATTCACCATTCGAATTTTTGCTTAGATTAAAATTTTTTGATGCCATGGAAGAGTATCTTGGCACAAAATAAATTTTGAACTTTTAGAAACGATAGATCCATTTAGATAACAACGTAGATATATAGGTTAGATTTCTATAAATATCACAATTTCATTCTGTTGTATAGAAAATATTCAAATTATATCAGCAAAATATCAGTTCAGTCTTATGGGAAAGCAAAAATTACGTGAATTGAAAAATGTGTGTGTGTGTGCGCGTGATTGTAAGATACTCAAAAACACACGCGATTGCTTATTAGATTAATTAACATAGGCAAATATATATGCATTGCAAAATTTTCGGTATGCTTTCTGAAATTATTAAAATTGTTTAAAGAACTTTATCACTACATTATATTAGCATTTTCTTTAGAATTTTATAATTATTATTTATTTAAATTAATTTCATGTATTATAATTTAATAAAATGAACTGTCGGAATACAGTATGGCCTGCATATCTTGTATTAAGTAAAATAAGAGTTGAATATAAAGCAGTTTTTAATGAATATATTGCAACAAAAGTGTCATCAATTTATCATAATTTAAATTTACAATAAACAATTATTTCATACGTCGATTTAATTATTATCAAATCACTTATTCTAGATATATTGGAAAACGTATTTACATTTCATTGCTAAGACTTTAATGCGCAGAAGTAAACATTGATTTTTGGAAGTTAATCGAAATTGAAAATTCTAAATTTACAACAAAAGTAATGAGAAGTATGTAGATTTGTCCTATAACATCTTCCATATGGTAGTACATAAAATTTGCATCATTGTATATTATTGTTAGCAATAAGAATTTAGAACTTGTATGTGATTTATTTAAACTACAAACATGATTTTAAGGGTTCTTACACAGGAATAGAAGATTATTAGTTCTGGGCACAGATAAAATGCATCGAAGCATAACAAATTATTGCATATACAGGATTTTACGTTATTATTTCAGCATGGGTTTTATTTCATACTATTTTGTTTCGTTTTATGAATAATAATATTTGCTTCTGCTTACTGCTTTATTGAATCATTAGGTTTTGTTTAATTTAAGCGATGACTGCTTATAACTGTATTACATATATAAAAATGTATTATATATATATATAAGTGTATAATACATTTTTGTCTTAAGTATTCTGCATTTTGTAAATGTAGGAAATAAATTTCTAAAAATTGTTATTTTTAATAATCTAATTTGAAACAATTGTGTTAAAATTTGGTAAAATATTATAATATACAAAACGCAAGCAATTATTGCATTATTTGAGATTTGTTCAAAAATAATTATTTGAAAAATATTTTAGTTAAATATAGTTTTGCTTATAATGTTCGTGTCAAGATTACTAAAGAATTAACATAAGAGACTTAAGTACTTTATATTGTGAAATCATAAGTTTGAAATATTTTGAATTAAATATAAATATCTTAATATCAAATATTTAAATATCTTAACACTCTTATGATATAATGTTTATGCAGCAATAAATTATTTATTATATGCAGAAAAAGATAATTTGTATTCACAATTATATAAATCATTATAAATTTTATTTTTGTAAAGTTTTTAAATTTGTTTCATATACAACATAATTATATTTATCAAAGCATGTGAATGGACTCAATAGAAACATATTATTTAAAATTTGTTTTTGAGACATAAATTTTGCTAAATGGCCTTTATTAATTTGTATACCATATTTATTTTAAAATTAATAAATATCTTGCTTGTTAATTGTTCTTTCCTATAATAGCTATTCTGTCGGTTTGAATAATTGCGATTTGAATAAAAGACTCTACAGTTAAGATTCTTTAATAATATAATTTTTTCATAAAAATTTTAAAAATTAATTAATTTAAATATTATTGTTTGCCAATTAAAACACTTAAACATTAAATTGTACGAAGTTAAGCAAACACACACACAGTTGAAGTATCGTAAGTACATGTTTATGATTACACATAATTATTCAATATAATAGTATTTGGTATTGTTAGTCAATGTAACTCGTGAAGGCTACTCTAAGGATTATTTTAATATCCACAGAGTTTTGTTGCCAGGGAAACTTTCTTATGGACAGCAATTGGTGTGAAGAAACTAGGAAAAAAACACTCGCAACCCTGATGTCTTGTATGTAAGAACTACAATACCAAGCAAAAACCAATCCAGTATTATTTATAATATTAAATTTTATTTACAAATGTGCATAATTTTATCTGCATTTTAGCTGGAAAAGAAATACTTAAATAATTATATTTTTAGCGATGGTTAAGCTGTTATCCGTTGGTGTGCATAAAACTATTTTCGATTTTATGTAAAATACATGGTTTAGTAATTTGAAATGTTTATAAGTATGAAACACTTGTAAATAACTTATCTTTTTGACAAAATATAATTAAATAATTTTCAACCTTGATTTGTAGGAAGTTTTATTCCTTATATATATATATATATATATATATATATATATATATATATATATGATCCACTATCCACTTTTAACACATATTAAATAATAATTCTTGTTGGAAGGTCGCTTAAAAATTTACCAACATTTGATGATATATCATTCATTATAATATTATACTATTTAACTATGCAAATGTGTATTTGAAGGAAAAATATTGTCTCTTTTCAATCAATGGCTATATGGTTTTGAAAAAGAAAAGTCGTTCATCTATTATTTCATAAATTTGTCAGCACGTTCACTTTTTACAGTTGCCACATTAATTTTAAATGCGATTTTATTCAAAAAATATGTTGCATATTATTCACTTTCTAATGATCTCTCTTCCAGATCATAAATTAGGCCGTTATCTTTTAGTTAAGATTTTCAATAGATCATCATTAAATGTTCTGGTTGAAGCATACATGCTATTTATAACTTATAAGATATGCCATTATAAAAGCAAACGTTAATCGTATACACGGGAAAAAAACACACATTATTCGCTTTAAAGGTGGTTTTCATTGCGTAAGTTTAAATTGCAATACTGACAATATAGTCATCTTATTCTTCGAATTTTTTTTCAACGTTTAACAATTTTCTGAACACGTGAGAAAGCAGTGATTAGCATATAGAAGTATAGACAATATTTTGATCCATTTTCCTATCGGTGCCTTACAGAAATAGAAGGGAAAAAGACAAAATATCCCGGAACCCCGATTTTGAAGCATGTAAAAGTAAGATAGCAAAATAAATAAATAAATCGAGTTTTAGTAGAATGCAAAATAAAATTTTACTTTGAATTTACCATTGTGAGGATTGAAAGACCTGAATATACCTTTGTGCCGATTTGTATTTGTTTCATTGTATATTAAGAGAACTTTTTTTGTGAATTATATTTCCTCAAATTTCTAGACAGAATATTTAAAACCTTATAATTTAGAAATTTTGTAATACTTAAGTTTAAATTAGTGTCGATTTTCTTATCTGTTGTGCTTTGATATAAAGTATTTTCATATTTTGTTAGAAAGTTAGTTTTTCTTGTTCCAGTTGGTATCTTCTTATTCATTAATTTTAAAATTGGAAATAAATTTATTAAATTTAGCTCTACACGTATAATTTTTTACCTTAATATGGGTGCAATTTTGTACCCAGGAGCATATACTGTTGCTAGAATAAATTTCTATCTTCTTAGCATTAAAAGTTTGTTCACAAACTTGTAATCGTTTCCAGCTTTCATTATCAGTATTTGGAATTAAAATCACTTTATAATGATTTGAATTCTTCATACTTTTATATAATATATTAGATATTTTAGCATTGAAACTGCTTATTTTACAATGTCTTGATAAGCTGACAAAATGAACAGAATTTTTAGCTTCATTTAATTAAAAAAATATGAAGTTTTTAGCAAAAATGCAAAAAAAAAAAAAAAAAAGCATAAATGCAAATTATAGAAATCACTTCCATTTATAAACTATTAACAGAATTTTGTATTCCCTGCAAAATTTATAAGGAAAAATATAAATTACGCAGAAAAATGGCCAGAGTATATTTTCAAGATACATGTCTGTGAATATTCTTCTTCATAAATTCAAAATATTAAAGTGCTTCTTATTCAACAGGATAATATATTTTGAAAGCAAAAATAAATTACTCTAGCACTGCACTGACTATGCATAAAACGAGTGTTTTATGAGAATTTTTTATTTATAACTTGCTCTCTCACAGATCCTGTACTCTACGCCCTTTTATTTTTCATGAATAATTGAATAATATTTCACTGAGAATATTTCTTAAAGCAAGTGACTATGTCTCAAGAAAGGTCTTTTATCTTTTAATTTAGATATGATCCTTTAACCACAATAGTATTTCGTATCTTGTAAAAATTCTCATTCTGATTTTTAATGAATAATGTTCTGTATATGTAGTATTAAGAATATAGAATTATGATATATTGTTTCTACTAGTATATAAATCATTATAAATAGAAAACAAT
Source organism: Latrodectus geometricus (assembly GCA_026290005.1). Taxonomy (NCBI): domain Eukaryota; kingdom Metazoa; phylum Arthropoda; class Arachnida; order Araneae; family Theridiidae; genus Latrodectus; species Latrodectus geometricus. The sequence continues at coordinate 252,529 of JAPDSC010120625.1, read as the reverse complement.
TAATACATGATTGATTTATAATCCTTGAATTCTCATCTTGTAACCAGAATAGGTTCAAATAACAATAAAAAAGCAAATAAATAAATGACATTCGTAATCATATCAGTTCTGACCAATGCGAGAATGCTTGCATAGCTAAAATTTCAAAAACTCAAATCTAAAATATGTTATTCTCCAATCATTAATAATGAAATTAAATTATGTTAAATTTGGAAAATAAGTAGTGTGCAAGAATCTATTACAGTTTTTTACAAAATAATTAAAATGAGAGTCGTATTATCTAAATCCAATATTCTTTTTTTAGAAGGCTAAATAATTATTATAACTTTATGTCCTTGTAGATTACATTGAGGCACTTTTTGCAATCAGATTTTAATTGTTTACATATAAAAAAACATGGATAGATATAGGTAATAAGGAACCAAATTATGTATTCTAAAAATAATGTAAGAACATATCTACGTTACATATTTTCAGTATAAAACAAATAAAAAATTTAGTGTTTACATTAATGTGTAAAAATATGATGTTTATAAGTATCACTACAATTTTTTTTCTTTAAGTCTACTTAAATACCTTTAAAAAATACCTTTTAAATAAAAAACAACTTTTTTTATTTTTTTTCCCACTTTTCATACATTTCCTTTAATTTTGAAGCATATATTTAAAATATCTTGTTTTTTCAATTTTGTGAAATTTGACTTCTAAATGCAAAAAAAAAAAACATATTTTTATAAGCGATTTAAAAAAAATGATTTGTGTAATATTTACATTTGTTATATATTTGCTATGAATAATTCTTTTGTACTATAACATGAATGATAAATTTCCATGTGTTTATATTATGCTTCAGATTAAAATTTTCTGAAATTATATCTTTTAGTTTTTTTTTTTAAATTTAATATTAGAATTCTGATAAATTCTCTTTTAGCCATCCAGGATAGATATTTTATTCTCCAGACGAATTTCCTGAAATATTTTTCTTAAGTATATCAGATTCAGAACCACTCATTTCTATTTCACTTTGGCTAGTGGCCAATAAAGGTTCTAATTCAAACACGCGTTTATTGTAGATTTTAACCTCATGGAGCCGATACATCACTTTTGATGAATGTTTATGCTTAGATAGTCTCTCCGTTCAAATCCGTGATTTATGATGTCTGCCAAATAGAGCATTGGCAAACATTTAGCGCCTCGGCTTTGATGATAATACCCCGTTTGTGTCCTCACCCGCGGCGTTTAGATTAATGGGTGATTATTTATAGATATTTGAAAAGAGCTTAATGGGGAGAAATCTATGTCCTGGAGTATAATTATCGATACTCATAATTTTACGTTTTCACCCAACTCTCCATTTTCTAATGAAGAGTTTATTTCCTGGATTTAAACAAAGAATATGCACCGGAAGCGATAATCGTACACGCCCATGCATAAAATTTGTTTTTATGTAATCACCAATCACAGCATAGCCAAGTTAAATAATGGTAATTATTAGCTATTAATCTTGTTGAATTTTGTGGATATCATTTGAATATTCTTAATGATTATAAAACCTATTTTGCCTAAACTTAAAAGGTAATATGAAATTACTGATGAGTAATCAATCAAAATTATTCCAAATTCCATAGTGCGCCATCCAAAGAGTGCACTTGTTATTTATTAAATTCTTTATTAAGAAAATATTTCTATAGAGAAATTGTTCATATTATCTAAAAAAAAACTGGTAAATTTCACAATTTTTTGCGATAGATATCTATTAAAAAACAGCTTCAATTTTCCAGCAATCAGCAGTTTTAGATTTCTAAATACAAAGCACACAATGTTATTTCAAATTCAACGAAGCAATAATCGTACATCTTCAAACACTTATATTGTTATACAAACATATCTTATCTGCTTTTAAAAGAACGCAGCAGAAAAGTAAAATAATTTCACATACAACACTTTCTCTAGTTTTAAGATAAAATTCACATGTGTTGCTTTTTTAGAAATTAGAGGAAAATTAAAAAGAATTAAATCATTACAAAGATGATACATCGAAGTGAACATATTATATATAAAATATTAATTTTACGAATTAAATTAAATTTGTATGACGTAGACAGTAATCTTTATTCTTAAAATTACTGTCTATTAAAGAAATCTTAGGTTTCTTTCTTTTTTTTTTTTTTTTTTTTGGTAGAGAGATTAGTGGCAGCTCTGTTATGAAATGGAGATATTTTGCAGATGGAGGGAAACATGACATTAAAAAGTTTCTAGAAAAATGGGCTTTTTTACTATAAACAACTGATTTTCCTTCCTATTGGTTTAATTTGGGAGACATAAACTGAAAATTTTTGTGAAATATATTATTAACCAAAACTAAAAACAGAGAATGGATAGAGTTCTTAAGCTGTCTGAACTCCAGTTTCTAACTCACAAATTGAAGGTAGTATAAGGGCTGAATGAGACAAATTTCCAAAATAATTGATTAAAATATTTGAATGGAAAAATTTAAATGTTTTTTTTTTATTCTCTAATAAATTAATAAATAAATTATGCATCATATTATATTTTATTTTTTCCAATTTTTTCCCATTAAATTCACATAATTAAAAAAAATCTTATTTATGATAGTAAAAATTACATTAGTCTTGTAATTTTGTAGCACAATGTTAAATGTTAGCGAACAGAAAATAATTCTTAAATATTAATTAACAAATTATATAAGTTAAAATGTTGCATTTATTAATAAAATCAATAATGCACAAGGAAAGAAATAACACTTAAACTCATGAAATATGATAATTTTGAAATTTACTCAGAAACTACTTCTGTGAAGTAATCAAACTTAGTATGCTAATTCAAAACCGTTTAATTCTATCCTTGACTCAAAATATGTGTATAATTTTCTAAGAGTAGCTCAAAATTTTGATAAGGGTAAGAAAAATGCATGATAAACTGCATGATTTAAAAATGAAAAATAGTGAATGAATTTCTGTTGAAAAAATAGTTTAAATGAGTGAAAAATAGAACAAAATAAGTACAAAAATATAATAAATAAAATAGAAATCATGAAAGATTTTTGTTTACAATAGTAAAAAAAGTTTAAAACCCCGATATAGTGGAGATATAAATTTAAATCTTCCTGACAATTATGCAATCTGAAGTGAATATCTCTATGTTTTGGCATTGTTTAGTAAATTTTGTACATTAAAAGCAACTATAATATTTATTTATTCTACATGCAATCGATGCCTTTCAGTAATATACTCGAAACTCATGTCACGAAAAAAACTGGTATATATTTTATAATAAAATGCAGGATGTATAGATAATGTAAATAATAATAGATGTTCATGTAATTCAGTTTCTCTTTTGGATCCAAACCTTCAGGAAGTTACCAATGTCGGTGATATGAATACACATGATTATTTAAACTTGCCTTTTTCCACTAATGTAAAGTGCAGTGTTGATCATTTAAGCATGAATTTCTCATCAGATTTCTGCGCTATACAAGTATAAGATCATTAGATAATGCATATAACTCTTATTGTTCAAATATTCTTTTGTGGACAGTGTGTGTGAGCCAGAGGACTTGTTTTTTAATACAAGCATGACAACATTATTAATCTAAAATTTTTGCTCAAGCTGTCACTATTCACGTTATTTAGAATTGTTTTATCCTTTTGCGTTACATTTCTATGCATATTTAAATATTTCTTAAACTCAAATATGAAATATAATTTCAACTTTATATTCCTAATACATGATAAGCTTAAATACTTTTAGCAAGGTGTATTTTTCTTTTATTATTTAAATTTAAGTGTGAATTACAGAAATGTTCACGAGTAATTGCTCATATTAAATACATTATATATTACGTCCATTACATGTAATGTCGAGTCAATAGAAGAAGATGTGTAAATAATGAAAATTAGTTCACGCTAAATTATGCTTTTATGTTGCTACATATGTCATTGTTAATTTGTCAATACACAATGAAGCATTTCAGAAATTAATAAATAGTTTATGTTAAAGGTATAATTTAACTAACTACATATTTTCGATGAAACATTCGTTGCCCTTTAAGTTAATTTCTAGTTAAAAATGTATCATCAAAACTTTCCTGAAGAATTTCTGCATATACATTCTTGATAACATATATTATTTTTGTAAAATTTGAAAAGGTGAATGGCATTTCAGTGCTAATATCTTGTAAATTTTATAAGTTTGATTTTTAATTTATTTCCTCTAAACTAAAGATATTGGTGTTCGAGAAAGTTTAGATACTCATTTATAACTGTATGGATATTATTGGAACATAATCCCACGCACTAAAATATGACTTATTTCTAATTTTAATTTACAAGCTTCGGAAATCAACGCATATATTTCAAACATTCATCATGACATTCAGTGCAAACTTATAAGTAACAGACGATTAAAAATATAAGCATAGTGATTCACAATTCAAGCAATCGTGTTCAATTTTTAGTTTTGCTGTCCTCTGTGATTTAGGAGTCTTTTTCATTCTAACTATATATTTAGTAGAACTTGACTTGACTGAAATATTCTTATACACTATTTATGAATATTTTAGTCAAGTTCTACTAAATGTATCATTAGTTGTTCTTTATGCGTTGCAATCAAAAACGAAATATTGATTTTCCTATTTATTAAGAATTTAAACACAAATGTCTGTAAGTATGCTTTTAGATTTACTAAAAGTAACCATAGAATTTTACACTGATATAATTTCACTACTGGCTGAAGTAGAAATAACTTGACTGAAAAAATGCTCAACTGCTTGCTGCTGGAAAGAATAAAATAGATCAAATCACATACTAAGTGTATTTTTGGGTAATATTTGATTTAAAATTAAATTCAATAATTTATTTTAAAATCGTTTATGTTAGGGAATTTATTTTACCAACTTCATTAATTTATATTATTAATGTTAACATTACAAACATGATCATGTTTTCAACTTGAATAGAAATAGCATGATAGTTCAATCTTTAATATCAATGTTTTTTAAATAAGAATACATTGCATAACATACAAACTACAATTCAATATACATGCAGAATACATGCAAACTTCGAAGATGGATTCAAAGTTTTTGTTCACAATCATCTTAAAATAAGAAAAGCAACAATATAAGATAGTAAGTTGGGAAATTTGATGGGGATTCTACAGTACTTTTGATATTAAGAATATTAAAGATCCATACACTAAAAAGTATCAACATAGTTTAGCAAAATTTTTATTTAATACATCATTAGTGCCTATTAAATTATAAAATCTATTTTACGTATAACTTAGCACATTTAAAATCTATGTAATTTTTTTAATCTGTTTTACTTTGAAGAAAAATGTGTGAAATCAAGAGTTTTGTAAAAACTGCCTAAAAATGAAACAATGTTCTTTATTAATGACCGAAAAAATAGAATTCAATGAAGAAAGCAAATATTTTGAGAGCTTCTCTTAAAAATTGGATATTTTTTTCAAATTTGATTAAAATATTTAAAATGAAGAGTAATAACAACAATGATGTGTAAACATTCTTAAATTTGTCGAGTATAAAATTGTAAAATAATTACAATTTATGACATAGTTTTTTCATATTCTAATAAAATCATTAAATATTCTTAACATACATTTGTAAGAGAGAGAGAGAGACACAGAGAGAGTAAAATGAAAACAGTTCTTAAATATTAAACATTTTTAGTTATTTTATTATTTTGTCATTTTCCATTTTAAACATATAAACATGTCATAAATATATATTTATAAATTATTTTTTGAGACAAATTTAAATTATCCTGATTGTCAGTGTGTGGAAATTAAAATCACGTACACTTTTGATGTATTTTTAATTGTAAGTATTAACAAAGATACTAAGTTTAAAAAGATAAGAATTGATTAAATTTAATTAAAAAAAACATGAATAAATAATTCAAAATAAAAAAAGCCTTGAAAAAAAATTTAATAAAGTAATAAATTCCAAATTATCAGGAAAGATCATTAAACCAATTTTTCTCTATTTCTCAATAAATTTATAAATTTTATTAACATAATATATTTTTATAAATGTGTTTTAACATAAAAATTATGTCTGCTTTACTAATCATGTAAGTTATATTTTAAGATTTGTAATCTAGTTTACTCTAAAATGCAGAATTGATTTATCTTTCCCACACACGTAATTGATTTTCAATTGTATGCTATTTTTAAGCATGACAATTGAAAGGAAATGTAAATAAAAAATTGAGTTATATTGAAATATATAAAAATCAGAGGCCTTAAATTTAGGAAAATTTTACATTAAATTTAACATTGCCTTTAAGGTTTCTGCAAAGGAAATGGCCATTAAAATTGAACTTTTGCAAATTAAAACAGTCAAATACCAATATTTTAGTATCAATTGACAATATTATAATTTAATGTTTATGCAACTGCAGGATTTATTGTCTTCAGAAATAATTAAATCTCGCCGCCCAACCTGTCTAGTGGTTATCGTAACTGACTACGGGTGGGGAGGACCTGGGTTCATATCACGGCTTGGGCACGGATGTACTTTCTCTTCCTATGTGTTTCTTGTGCTTTCCTCTGATGATGGATGAATGTTGTCCGCCTTATAAACGGGTTTGTGGTAGTGTGACGTGGGTAGTGCTACTCGCCACCGTGACTTGGTTCGCAGGTGTCCACTGCGTAAAGATAAATGAGTAGCAGTTTCCAGCCTTGTTGGGGCTAAAAAAGCGTTAATCACCCTAGAGCCCTCCATTGGAAAAAAAAGAATTAAATCTCAAATACAATATATTATTTTAACTTTAGTCTTCTCAATTAGTCCACAAAAAATTACTATCATAATTTTAGCTATAAGTAATATTTTCCATTAATAAATTACTACTATTGTAAACATAACAATAAGTTCATTATCAAACAAAATACAATTATGTTTGGAAAATAGAACAATTTTAAATTAAGAAATTCTGGAAGTGCTTGGTAAAGACTTTAATTTCTCGACTCCCATATTATTTGCTTAATGAGTGGTATTTACCCGCGCATTTAATTGTCAAAATTTATTTCAGACACATTCTTAAATTTATAATTTTCTCTGTGTGCACGATATCTACAAACTGTTTACGAAAATAATTATAATGAATTCAATAAAAGAGCACCTGTGCAAGGGATGATGCTTTCATTACAGTGTCAATTAGAAGTTATCGCTGTCCGTTATAAGTCTTTTTTTTTAACTTATTATGGACTGCAATAATTATTATTATTTGAATACAATGTGAAAATTCAGAAAATTTGAAGAGAGTAATAAGATAAGAACGTTATAAATTTCAAACCAAAATCATGAAATTAATTATGAAATTCTTCAATTCATGAATTTTATTATGAATTATTTATTTGCAGTGAATTATGATCCAAAGTTTTACAACAATAAATCATGTTTGTATAAAGTTTTGCAATTGATAATTACTACAAAAGAATTCATCGGAAATGTCTCAGCTAAAGAAGATATGAATTTCTTTTGTGTGAATTTATTGATTTTTCTTCTAAATAATAGTCTTATAAATTTAATTTGATATTGTATAAATATATAGTGTATGGAATACTAACTATGTGTTCGATACAAAATAAGTATGTAAATTTAATGATTTATTGCTCAAATATAATATATGTCCGCATTTTTTTGTATCAGTTATACAAAATAAGGTTTTAATGTATATGAGATTCACACGCACACATTTATACATAAATATACTTTTTAAATAATACAATGTTTAAACATTTTTTTACATACAACCTGTTTTCTCATTCATTTTTAAAAACTGAATTACTTCAAAGTATTATTGTTCATCTCAATAAAAAAAATTATATTTTAAGATAGTTGAAAATTTTAGTTAAACTTATTGTTTTATATTAGTAATTATACATTCACATGCAAATGTACTTAAAAACCAAAAATATTATTTTAACAAACATATTATTTCTTTTATTTTTTTAAACATATTTAACAAACATATTATCTCAAGAAACAAAATTATTAGAAATAATATTTAAAAAAAAATATTCATTGTTTTCTTTAAAAAGTATGAAGGAGTATACACAGAAAAAACAACTCCTTGAAAAGTACCAACAAGATTTTTTAATTATTTCAAATATATTCAATACTTATAATTGTATTTCATTGATAATTCATTTTATATTCATTTACATTTAAGCAAAGCATTCTAAATTAACCCCACACCATTTTTGAGCCACGTTGTAATCTGCTCTACTCATAGATAAAATTCTGAACTATCGATTTGAAGTAGTGTTCCAGTTTAACGCAGTGTCTTTAACGCTAGTATTTATGTAAGTACTTATTCGAATGGAGCATGACTCAACAAAATGCTATCCTGTGATCAAAGATAACCACATATTATTCTTAGTGTTGGGGAAAGGCTTTCTTGTTTGATGTAATTAAAGCATTCGGTGGGAATTTCAATGCAAGGACTTTGAGCAACCAATGGAAATTTTCTACAGGCAAACATTCTCAAATTTCCAATCACGTAATTCTTGTATGAGCACTTTTCTACCAAGAAAATTATTTTAATGTAGGGTTCGGAAAAAGTATTTAAAGATCATGTATTTGAGTTTTGCCCTTAAATCACTGAATAATTTATTCTCGTCTATTCACGAATAAATGGGCTTCAATAAGTTTGTTTCATAATTTTTATATCTTAAAACGCATTTTGCTTCACGAATACAAAATAGGAATATTTTTCCTTTTCCCTACATTTATTGGAAATTGTTATGCATTTTAACTTCAAAAACTTTTCAAAAGTTAATACAATAATTTTGCGTAAGTCCTTTTGTTCAACATAAAAAATGTGTTACTTTTAGTAAAGAATTTTAAATAACAGTGTATAAACTGAATTGAAAATTCATGCTTTTTTCTGTAGTAGAATGAAAACGTTGAATTCAAAGTTTTTCTCTGAAAACCCTATTATTGAAAAAAGGAGTTGTAGAATACATTCATATTCTATTTGAAACTATTTTTTGAATGTTCAAATCTCAGAGTATTTGGTTGAAAATGTTTACGTACAATATGTCAGCATAAGATGATTTTGACAGATACTACGGAATATTGCGGATATAGTTTATCAAACTCTGGTCTTTATATTAAGGCAAAGTTTGCAATCTGCATCTTTTTATTACGTGGATTTTAATCTAAAAGGGGTAACGTGTTTTAGGATACATAATAAATACAGTAATATTTATGTAATGATAAGCATTTTAAAATATGTGTAAAATGAATTAAATATAAAAACACTAAACATGTAAAATATTAAATTACACCGACTAATATTATACAATGTGAAAAAAATGTAATTTAATTTATAAAATTTTCCAAGATTAAAAAAAAAATTAAAAATGTACCCTAATAAAAATATATCATAAATTATAAATAAAACAGACATGATTATATTAATGAATATATTTTACATTATACACACACACACACACACACATATATATATATATATATATATATATATATATATATATATATATTAAAATTTTCCTACATCCCGGATATAGGCAAATAAAAAGATAGAAGAATATATAAGAGGAGTAGTCTTTCGTTATTACATTTTTAATATTCAAGATAACTGAAAGTTATTAATTTCTAAAAATTATCAGTCTGCAATAGTAACTTAAATATCTATACTTTTTACCATATTTCTTAAATGTTATTATGAAACAAATATTTTATAAGCCTATAGAAAGTAGTTATTCAATTTTATCTAATATATATTTATTCTATTTTTATTTATTTTCTTGTAAAGCTGGTTAAATGCATTTTCAGTAACTTAATAAATTTTGATTTTTTTTATTTGGTTTAGTTCAACAGATTATGATGCGATACATTTGCTCAATTTGTATTTTCAGAAAATCGTAAAGGTTATTTATGTTAAGATTTTATACGATTAAATATATTCCAGAATATATTTTGCATGCAAGTATTTTTGTTTCTACACGTACTACATCAATATGTCCCCCATTTTTCAAAATCTTTAAAACATGTACGCGGATAATATTATTATAATTTTCTTTTCTTAGTTTCTTGATTAACTGAATAATAATTTCGTTGATACTTTATTTACATATCTTCAAACATAAGTTATAATATTTCTTCATCTTTTGAATTATTGTTTTATTTTCAAGACATAACTATCATCAAAATATCCAATAAAATAGGAAAATGCTATTAGTCTCTAACTTTTAAAAATGCTGCTTTTTATGTAATTTCTCATCCTTAAAGTTCACTTATCTCATCATTCTCTTAATTTTTCTAAAACTTAAAAGATCACGTAAAATAATATCAGAATTAATGCTTTAGCAACAAATTCTGATAGCTACTTTGAGTAAAGTTACAAAGTACAATTAAAATTAATGCTTTCTTCATTTTAGAATTTTATAATTAAATGATTTAAAATGAAATATGAGAAAATATTATAGTATCTAAATCTCACATATTAACAAAACCTATTCACTGTTACATTTCATATTTTGATTATAATGGAGTAAGGAATGTATGTTATTTTACTGTTATACCAGGATGATTTAGAGACTTTTAAACGCTGTGAAATATAATACTTGGTTCTACAAAACATATTATTTAATCTACTGAATACTAATTAATTTTACCATCTGCAGTATAATCTCGAAGTACTTTTATACTACAGATGCACTTTAAAAGCTGGCTTCTTAGAAAAACCCTAGATAAATTACTTTTTATACTTAGAAATTATTTATTAAATTCAATGTAAACAATATCAACAAATGAGCAACTTTTTATTAATTTATCATAATTTTAAAAAATTAAAAATTTAATTGTATAGAAAGTCTAAAGGTTTTCCGGTCAGCTTATTTGTAAAAGAAATTTTTATTTTACGCGCTCTGGTTTTAAATCCTCCTTTTAAATCCTCTGCGTTAGACGTTTCACGGAAAAGTCTTCAAATAATATATCTTTAGGAAAACAAGGCATGACTTTTGGGCAGTGAGGCGATGTAAGCCGTTGGAGTTACGCACCACAAATCGATGCGATGGACACAAGGCATGCTTATTCCCAAGAGCTGCAGGATATTTCCCCTCAGCGAGTTTCTATATATCTTTCAGTCTTACAGAATAAAGATATTTTAGTAATAACTGTGACAATATTAAACTAAAGAACTATTGTATTTTTATTGTAATAGAAAAATAAAATACTTATTTCTACGAAATACGTAAAGGAAATTATGTTATGGGAAATATTTAGGTGTACTGCTGATTTATATAATAAATACTACAGAAAAAACATTTTTAGCATAGATTATGAAATATTTAATTGGTTTTTTACTTTTTTTTCAATTTTAGGGTGATTCCCCGAAATAAATTTCCACTAAATCCTATTTTTAAATAAATTGTAGCTACATGCAAATAATTTTGCCTTTTTTAAAAATAGAATTTAAAATATTGTTGATGTGTTCAAAACATAATTGGGTTGGTATTTTTTGATGAATTTTATTATTTCCAAATAAATCTTGAATATAACACATTGTTACATATATAACTATCAATTTTTTCAAAACTTTAAAAAAAAGAATCTTAAAATTCACGCGATTAAATTTCTTACGTGCATTATCACAATGAAAGACAACTAATATTTATTTTTAATTAAAAATAATTCTTCAAATGAACACTCTACGTATTTAAATTTTACGTATTTCATTTAAATATAGCTTAATTTTTTGTAAACTCATATTACTGCAATATAAAACCTGAAGTGATTGCGGAAACTTTAAGCGGAAATATCATTTAATTTGTGGATAAATACAAATATCCAATTTACTCATTCACTGTTAAATAGCAATTTAAAATATCTTACGAGTTGGCACTATACGCATTAGTTTAGGAGTATAAAAGCTGAACATTCTCAAGTTTGATACTCAGATATGATTGCCTGTCATTCCAACTTGTTTTCGTAAGATTAAAATGTCATGTGTTGATATATTTTATAATACTGAGAAACAGACTATAAGCAATTATAATTGCCTTCCATTTAAAACCATAATTCAATATACAGAATGCTAAGTACTAAGTGGAAAAATATTACAACGCATCATTTTCCACGATAACTAAGGCCTCTATGTCAATGATAAATACAGGAAAATATTTTGTGACCCCGATGTAACTGCAAATACAAAAATAAGATAAATCTGGTTTTATCACAGAAAACTAATGTCTACTCTTCATTCTCGATAAAGCTAATGCTAATTTTCCCATGAGGTATTTTTGCCACGTGAGTATGTGCCATGACACGATTCAATTCTGTTTCAAAATTTAGTTTCAGATTATTCGTATGTCTATTACAAACGATGGATTGACAAAATGAACTTACAAAGCAGAGGTTATATTTTTCAACATAGCTGTATTTGTATAATATGGATCTGTACTTCTACTTCCCTCTCTTCTAAATTCTTCTGGGAATTTTGGATTCACGTATTCTTGTTTGAGAATGCTTTTTCGATCATTTCTGCCACTACCAATTTTTCTTTCAAGTAATTTCTGAATACGTAAAAAATCACTCGATTCTTTCTCAGAATCTTCTTACATGATATCATTAAAATAAAAATGATAGATAAAACCCTGTTTATTTTCTATGTCCCACAAGCTTTGTTTTTTAGAATACGAATCTACTGATTGATTCTGAAACTAGATGTACACGAATATAATTGAATAATCTACACTGCGGTTGTAGATTAAATACTTCTGCAGTTATAATTATATTTCTTAGTAATTGATAACAACAATTTGCAATCTGGTTTACTCTGTAGGACCCAGGTGCATAAGACTTACTATAGAAAAAATGAAGTGTTGAGGAACGACGAAATTGAAAACACGGAAAAACCATGTGAACCTATTTTTAATTCTCAATCCGCTCAAAATATAGAAATTCCATTTCTATGAGATTTTTTTCTAAATGCTATTTTACAGTTCTTGTAGTACTTTTCACAACAAACAAGTTTTGTTTATATAAAATACCCTATGGCAAAAATACGTTCTCTATCAAATAACTTCAGGAAATCAAATTCTTACGTAATGGTAATTGATGCGTGTGATTTAAATAGTCCAAAACATATCTACATTAAAATGCTCATTGTATTGTAAATCTTGTCTGATATCTTCTTTTAAAGTTTGTGTCACTTTTTTATCTGATAACAAGCATTCTGATTTAAATGCTTATAATATCAGCTTAATTAAAGCATAAATGTTTATTTTGTATCTAATGCTATAGTAGAATTATAAAGACAAATTCGAGAAAAATATATTCTTAATTTAACTTAATAGAAGATTTTGTTAAATATTGTACATCAAAAAATTTGGTTCAAGATTCAACTTTTAAATTTCGAAAATTTGAGATATATCGTCACAGGCAAGTCTGTTATGTATACATATTAAATATGATCATTGACACACATATACATTCATTCATTCAATGTGAATTTAGTTCAATTTATATTTATGTTAATTATCCGAATATTAACTTTTTTCTATAGCATTCTGTATTTGCGCCGTAGTGCTTTGCTCCATCGTCATAGAAGAGATAGTAAAAAACATTTTTAGGAAGATTAAGACGATGAAATTTAAATTAAATCACATTAAATTCAATTAATTCACGTCAACATAAAATTTTTCAGAAAGTAGCATTTGAACTTAACAATTTCCTGCGATTACTCTAAAAAAACACAATTAATAAAACTATATCAAAACGGCAAACAAATCTTGGTATGTAATTTCTGGGGAAAAGTTCAAGAAGAAAGAAAACTCCATTTTAATTGCTTTGGAAAAGGACACAAGATTATTTTAATAAAAATATATTTTTAGATTACAAAAACGTTATTAATTAAAGAGTTAATTTAATTAAGGTTGGATGCATTCCACTATTTTGTTAAAAAGAGTAATTGCTTGAAAGTAAAGATACATATATATTAAATTACAATGAGTTACATTAATTTAGAAACTTCCCAAGATAATTTTGTAATTCAATTTATTTATAATGTATTCTATTTTGTTTTTAAAAATGTAAGATTTTACCACTGAAACCGAAGGGAAAAAACATACTTTCTTATATTGATTACAATAAGATAAGGTGTACTGGACATTGTTTAAAATTCCATCGCTTGAACCGCATTCGCTAAAACCCTAATTATATTGGAATTCCTAAGAAAAGTTTGCTCCGAAACTTAATTAAAACTTTCCATTTTTTTCTTTCAAAGCATTTTCTTATTTGTACAGTTTTCTTTATTTTATACCAGTTTTTTTTAAATAATAGAATCCATGAAAACGTAAATTGTTTGAAAAGTAATGACAAGTATTATGACTTTTTTTAAAAATAAGGAATTATCATCACTATACAGACACATTTGAAAAAGTTAGCTTAAACTTTTTATACATTTTCTTATAAATGTAAGAATAAGGTAAAAAAAAACAAATTCTTATTTTATTTCGTGAATATGTATTTAGTATACATAATATTGTAGAGATTATAAGCAAAATAAGTTTTTCTTGACAAATATATATATAAAATAAAATATTTATTAAATTCGTTGCATCACTATAATAATTTATAAATCTTTAGAATATTTAATCTATATCATGATTTTTTTCGCTTCAGTATTCTCATTTAAGAAATACAATGAAATTAAATGAGGAAATAAACATGCGGTAAATATAAACAATTATTCGTCATGTTTGTAATAGTTTTTAATAAATATTACAATGCAATTTTGTTCTATTTGCTTATAAAAACTTAATATCATTTAAAAGTGAAATCTCTTAGAACAATTTAAGTTTAACTTCACTAAAATTTGAATAAAACTGCTGAAATTTAGGAAAATGTTAAGGAACTTAATAATACTTTGAATCTATTTTTAGTAAGTTTAAATTTTTAGATTTTATCGATTTTTGTTATAAATTGGATGCAATGGTTTTAAATTTGCATTTATTTTCTTACAACTCATTTAATTTACTTATCCACCATTTATACATATGAATATTTTTTTATAAAATGCGTTAATGAAAAAGCATTGATCTTCATAAAAAGACTGCATGTAAAAGTTTAAATAGAATTTAAAAATTAAGCATAATCAGATTTTGCATTCAAAACGTACTCATGGTACTGAATTAGCACACATACTTCTCTATCACAATTGCAATTCCATTTATAGCAAAATAACAAAATGTTATTTATATTCTGAAATAGAGTAATATAGTCAGCCAGTATAACAGTCATATCCAAAATCATCAATAACAATAAAAAAAATCTGTATTGAAACAACTAAAGTTACTCTTTAACTTCATTAATGGAAAGGATGACAATGTTTGTTGATTCAGTCGAAGACACCTAGCTCTGTTTAAAATGATGTCATCAGTAAATGCACAAGTGGGATTTATTGTACTAGACATTGCACCTCTAAGACCCAATTTATAAAAATTTCGATGATCATTTGTTCAAAAATCTTTTTGTTAAGCAATAAAAATTATACTATATCAATCTGCCAAACAACAGCCTCAGTATTGAAAACCACTAGGAAATAGCTTTGTGTCAATCAGAACGGGTATATATGCAATTCAGCAGATATTCACATGAGAGGTAAAGAAAAATTTTCATTCTTTTTACTTACAATGATTAGAACCAACTTTTGAATTCCAAATAAGGCCTTCCGACAAATAACTAATATTGAAAACTTAATTGTAGTTAACATAATTAGCAATTATTTATTTGCTCATAAACTTGTGATTTTTTGTTTTCAGAAACGTTTTTGCAACCAATTTTTAAGTTTTATTTTATCGCCATTTTTAATAATCTTATTTGCAACTAATTTTCCTTGTACTTTCTTAAAAAATAATTTAGGTTGGTAATTTATTACTTAATAATATCGCGTAACAAGAGAATCAAAAATATTCCCTGTAGAAATGTAAAATATAGTAAAATGAAATTTGCAAGTACATAAAGTTAAGCTTCCTTTTTTAAATTAAATCGAAATAATCAGATCTATAAAAATGATAATGAAGATTATATATATATATATATATATATATATATATATATA